>JASDQU010750392.1:48297-60060 GCA_032191745.1 Picea mariana
AAAACAGTAAATTGTCAAAATTGCCAGAAAGTTGTTTTGAGCCAATTGGAAAAGGTGAGTGGCCACTGATATCCACCTGGATCAGATGATGTAACGATGCCCCTTGGATGAAGCTAAGTGACATGTAGTAAGTTTAACCCCCCACTTGGTGAAAGGACCAACATCAATGATCGAAAACATAGGAGCTGGGTGTGCCCGTATCTTTCGACAAAAGATCTTGCACGATTGGAAATTCTTGACCACCTCCATGCAATCCTTGATTAATGAGGGCCAGAAGTAACCTGCACGTAGAATATTTTGGGCTATTGCAAACCTATAAAAATGACCGCCACATGCTCCGGTGTGACATTCGTTCAAAATGAGCTCTGCTTCTTCATGTGTGAGACATCGTCGAAGAATTCAATCTACACCTCGATGATACAAAGTGTCATCGAGTATAAGATAGTTTAATGCATTATGTCAAATTCATCGACGCTCATAGCAAAAAGAAGAAGCGGGGCACTTCAAATTCTGGAGACACACAAGTATATATCCATACTAGGGGTCCGAAGATGTGATTAGAAAAATATCTCCATTGATGGGTGACTCTTCGGGCATAATATCACTAGACTCAACTAGTAGCTCCAAAATTAATTCGGCAAAGACCAATGAATTTTTGGATTTAGTAGAAACAAAATCTAAGTCAAAATTTTGTAGGATAAATATCCATCTACTCATCTTTTCACCAATGACCTATCGTGTTAACACATATTGGAAAGGGTTGACAATGGCAATTATAGTGGTCTTGCGAAGAAATATATAGTGAAAAAACCATTGGTCAATGTGGACAGCTGCCAAAGCAATTTTCTCAACATGAGAGTAGTTGAGTTATGGTCCAACCAGGCCTCAGCTAAGATAATATATAATGTTCTCTTTGAGCATGTCATCTTCATGGACCAAGACCATGCCGATGGTCGACTCTACAATGGCCAAATACAACAAGAAATCTTTGTTATAATCAGGAGGTTGGAGCAGAGGGATGGACGTCATGGCACATTTCAACGCTTCAAAAGAGCGTTCATCAGCTTCATCCCAATAGAATGGGACCCATTTTTTCAAAATACGCATGAACCCTTTAGTGATCTCGGCATAATTAGTGACAAAAGGGTGAAGAAAATAAACTTTCCCCTATAAGCTCTGAAGTTAGGGTATTATGCACGAGAGAGGCAATTGAACTATCTCCTCAACCTTGAGAGGATCGACCATGATCCTTGTTGTCGACATGATGAAACCTAAAAGATGACTTGATGTCACGTAGAAACTGCACTTGTTAGGATTCAAGTGAATCTGATAGTAGCGGCATCGCTCAAATATTAGTCATAGGTGGGTCGGATGATCATATATCTTGTGAGAATGTGATGCTAGATCATCGAGGTACGCCTCAACTATGTGTTTGTGATCGTGAAAAGCGAAGTACATGGCCCGCTAAAAAGTATCTCCAACATTCTTCAGGCCAAAAGGCATATCTTGATACGTGAAGGTACCCCAAGGAAAAACAAAACTAGTTTTATGTTGTTCCTCGGGTTTGATTTGAATCTAATTGTATCTTGAAAAACCATCCATGAATGAAAATACATCGCAGCTCAAACATTCATTGACAATATGGTCGATAAACGAGATTGGAAAATTGTCTTTCGAGCAAGCCTTGTTCAAATCATGTAAATCCATAAAAACACGAATCGTGCCTTGTTTCTTGTTGACAAGAATCGGGTTTGACACCCATTCCGTCAAATGTATGGGGTAGATAAAACTAGCTTTGAGTAGTTTCTCTACTTTTTCCTTGATTGTTGCTGCTTTTTGAGGATTGACTCGATGAAGCTTCTGTCGGACCAATTTAGCATGAGGATAAGTTGTGATTTCATGTTTGATGATTCATGGGTCGATTCCTGACATCTCCTCGTAAGTCCAGGAAAAAACATCATGAAACTCCTTGAATAACTCAGTGTAAGTTCGAATCTCTTTGGGGGATCAATCTGCTCTGACGAAAACATTCTCCATGATGCCAGGGGTTCTGGAGATATCGATCGGAATCATTGTAGAAATTATTTCCATGTTACCCTCGACGTAAACTGTGTTCCTAGCCACATGATTGATAGGACAAGGGCTATCTCAATTCATGGTCAAAACAAACTCTCTCGCCTCTACTCTACTAAGCTCGGGAAGAAAATAAGATCTATGATGTAGATCATCCCAAGGTCTATCGGGACCATTCATTGCCTCAAGAATCACCTTGTCAAAGGGAAAGACCAATTCTAAAGGATCTTGAGTGAAAAGAGAATCTTAAGCCCAAATAGGCTCAAGAACTAGATCTAACTCCTATGAGGGAGACAGATCTGGGTTGGTCGAGGCTTGCTGTAAAATGTTGTATGCAACCTTAGCTATGAATAAGGGCATGGCCATGCCAAGGTTCCTTATCCCTTCCATATAGGCCAATGGGGAAGGTAAATTCCATGGGTCGTGAAAGTAGCTCATTCTAAAATATGACACTTGAAATATTGCATCCCTCGGCTGGTCAGGAACAGCCGATATAAACTTTACACCATTGGAAGGCGACGGGTAATCAAAAGTTCCCATCAATGATGGAAAAAAACCGTCACCTAAGTTGATAGTGCCAGGTTCTGGGTTATCAATCATTGGGACCGTGGAAGCTCCTGATGAAGGTTCATGATGAGAGAAAGACAATTGGTCGATGGTCACAATTCTACCCTCATGCGAAAAACACAAGACCCGAAAAACCATGGCAGCCACTGCATTAATCGCATAAGTCCAACTATGTCCTAACAGAATATTGTAGTCGAGAGGCGCATTGACTGCTTCAACTTCGACACACACAGTTTTACCCCCTAACTGCACAAGGAAGGAAGGAATTATCCTATGTGGTCTAAACGACCGATTGTCAAAAGCCGTAATCAAATTAGGCGATGAAAACAACTCAAGTTGGCCAATAGCCTTCCAAAATTCCAACAAAATCATGCAAGTCTAGGAACCCTCATCAACCACCGTACGGAAAAAAAAATTGTGTCAACAATTTCGTGGTGTATTCCATTACTATCTGAAAGGAAACGTGGTGAGGAAGACAAGGTTTTACATCAATTGGATTGAACACGATCGCTTCTAGGTTACTAGTCTTTTCCACTCCCAAAGCGGACAATAGATCTTTTCTCTGTGAGGGGAAACTCTGGAGAACCTCCAGAGTAGACATCCCACAAGGGTTCTGTGCCATATCCTCCATGACAGAGTAGCTCTGAGCAGCCTTCACATTTGGATTATGGGAAGCCTTCTTAAACACACCTTTATGGATGTGATTCATTGTTTCTCCCACTACCTTCTCAATTTGGAGAGGAGTCAATCAGTTAGTGGCCTCCTTTCCATTCTTGACAGATCCTGGCATTCTGTAGTCACAAGTCGTGGTCGATAAAGGAGCATAGGCATTCATCATGTAAATGTTCGCAGTCGGGTTGTTAGTGGTAGGCACAAGGGGTCCCTGACTTCCCCCTGTCGCGCTTGTGGATGCGAAAGATTAAGCCATATTTTTCCCTTATGGAAAAGGGTTCGTCAACACAACAGGTTGTTGTTGCGCTAGTATCTTTTGAGCTTCTACAAGACTAGGGCATAAGTGACTTGGGTGGTCTTCCATGCAGATATTACACGGATACTTTGACTTCTTCTTCTCAGTTTTTCCCCTACCAGCATTGTTGGCAGCCTTTTAATCCCCTTTACCCTTTTTATTTCGTTGTTTCTTCTTTCCCTTGGTCTACTGGTTAGCCTTGGGATTCATCGACTACACAATGTGTACATATTACATCTGGGTAGCAGGGACAACCGAACTAGGAGTCTGGTTGGCCATAGTCTATTGTATCCACAATTGTTGCAATTGATTTGACAACAGATCCATGGAATTACTTTGTGTTGATCCCACAATGCCTTTAGATTGGGGCCCAGAATTTTTTTTGGCCTTATCGAGAGTAAACTGTGGCGCATTTGGCAAGATCTCGTAGAGCATGCCAGAATTAGAGTAGATCAGTTCTATTTGTTGGGCTCTCATAATAGCCTCCTCTTATGAAACTTCCCCAGATGTTGCGACGTCCTTGGATATACAGGGAACCAAAGACTTCAAGAACCACTCAAGAAAGAAAACATGAGGGACCTTGACCTTAATCAAGCTCTTTCTTCACTACCATTCTCGGATATGATCAGAGATGTGGTCGGCCTTGGTTTGCTTGAAGTTGGCCAACAATTCGGTGTCGGCATCGTATCTCACAGGTAACTAGAAATGTTTTAATAAGACCATCGCCAAGTCATTAAAGTAAGAGTACCTTGAGCCTTCGAGCTCAATATACCACTTCGCAGCACCCCCTATAAGAGTGCATTGAAAAAGGTGCAATTGAATGGAGTCGTCTTTTAACGACTTTGACAAGAACCACAACTGAAAGGTAGTCACATGATCACCTAGATCTTCTCCAGGATTTCCCTCAAATTTTGGAATATTTGAAGGAAACTTAGTCGGAATGGGGGGCTAATGCAGATTGTGACAAATCAGGTTATTCAGTAATCTTGACAAGTCTGGCAAATGCAGGGTTTCCAGAAAGGGTAGTTTCGGTTGTGGATTATTTACGGGAAAAGAGGGCCCTGGATTTTGGCTGGCACTAGGTTTCCAAGAGAAGTTGGACTGTTGGCCAGGGTTTTGGTAGAAACCATGGCCTTGACCAACAAAAGGAAACTTCATCTGTCGAGGCTTCATCGGTTGACTCTCAAAATTGGACAACATAGCTTGAGTAGGGATTGTTTCTTGTGCTGTGTTCCAAGGACCTTAGTAGGGGATGCCCCCAGTCGATCCGCCTGGCATAGGTACAGAGCCTTTCTCAAGGTTCCATTGAGTATAGAAGGGGTTACCCCCAACCGACATTCCTTGCGAGGTAAACGAGCCCTGCCAAGGATTCCAAATACCCTATGTGGATTATACCCCAGTTGTCACTCCCTATGAAGGAATGGTACCTTGCATCAGGTTCTGTGAATAAAGTTGGGGTTTCCCCCGGTCAAGAAAGTAGTCTAAGAAAAAGCATTGTTCCCAAACACACCAAACAAAGAGAACGGAATAGATCCCACCGGCGTTGTATAAGAGGAAGGTCCTAAACTACCTCCACCAAACAAGCTATAATTAGCATTAGGCTCGATTGGCTACTGAAAAGAATCATCAAGAGAAGGGGACAGAGTAGGTATATGACCCCCCACCGTAAGGAATAGAATTAAAAGGGGCAGTAGTGCTCGCGGTTGACCCTTCCAAGGGAGCATTGGAGCTCCCTGCCCCCAGACCCATAGTCTATAAGGTAGAATAAGTGAGAACTGAATTCGTATCAAAGTCGGGCATCCCATATGAGAAGAGACTACCCGTCGTGTTCTGAGTAAAAGGAACAGTGGTCAAAGCAGTTAAAGGTATCGGACCACTTCCCGAAGTCATGGGAGTTGGGACAACTGAGGTCCTGATTGGTGAAGGTGGGGGAGGAGGTATGATTCCCCCTCTAGTAATAGTCATAACAGAAGTATGGGGACTTTCGGATGAAGTAGAAAAACTCACTTCCATTCTCGCTCGTCGAAATAACTGGCGCTCAGAAGATGTCACCTCGGGAGGGACAATATGAATTAAAATTGTTGTCGACAAGTCAGTAATCAGAGGATTTGTTGGCCTGAAACCTTCAGTCTCAATGTCAGAAATGATGGATTCCTCCAGTGTCAGAAAGTCTCCCCTCGAAGCAAGATCGGGCATAGTTTCCTACAGCTCGGTCGCTTTGAACAATCCTTCTTGATCAATTCTTTGCCTCAACAGTGGCAGAGGTGGCTCCAAAGTAACCAGCAACAGGCCCTGAAGCCTTCACGATCAATGAAGTTGTTGATCTTCCACTTTGTGAAACAATGAAATGACACAGTAAGGCTTGACTAGCGTGGAACACAAATCACACACTAAAAAGTTTCCTAAATATAAATCAAGCAGTTGACTAACTAGTGGGAAGGATGGTTACGCCAATTTTCACTAGAGAAACTAACTGGTGCAAGTGCAACTCAAACATGGAAGAACCCTCCGGGTATACTCTTCAAAGCATGATCCGACGTCCTCCCTAGGTTCTGTGATATACCCCCACAGTCGCCTTTGTAAGTTCATAAAATATGGGCAACTAGGTTTCCAACGCACAGTCAGTCACCAGGAGGGTACAGTCGACAATCGGGTAGATCGTAATGAGAAGGATAACAAGTTTGAAGCCCTTCAAGGGTGTCAAAATAAATTGGTCTGGAAGACAACTGAGAATCTCGAATGGATTCAAGGTCCATGAAGCTCCGTAGGAAAATGTGATCGATATTGTTCCCGAGAAATACCCACAATATACAATCCCCACTACGCTTAGTTTGGCTTTGGAGGGGTTATCTCCTCTGCCTTTCCTCATGTGACCTCGTGTTTCTCCCCTCTATTAGAGGGGGGTCCCGACTAACTCTTATGACACTGGACTTAAGACACTCCCTATCTCAAACTCCAATGTTTTTTTTAAAATGGCCTTGAAGAGTTTCCTCTTCACACCTAATTCAAGGCCCTAAAATCCTAAACTAGTCGGTGAACCCTACAAACATAAAGTCTAATATATTTTAAGTTAACTGTTAATTTTAAGACTTGAATTACACAAAGGGTGTAGCCATGCAACTAATGGTTTTATGAAGAGATGAATAAGGAAGAGAACTTTAAAGCATTTGAAAGCAAAAAGATACTTCGAACTTAAAGAAAAGCTTGTAAAACTCTTTGTAAAATTCAACTTTTCTAAACAATGTTTCAAGATTTTGTAATTAAAAGTTTCCTTAAAAGTGTTTTTGTTTGACTAAGAAAAACTACTTGTATTTCAGAAAATTGAAAAGAACTTTTAAACAAAGACTCTTTTTTTTTTGCAAACAACAACCTTGACTACTTTACCAAACTAAATGCAAGAAAATAAATTCTTTTTTGATTTTTCGAACTGCTTTAACAAGAAAAACTAAAGTAAAAACTTTTTTTGTTTTTAAAAGAAAGAAACAAGAACAAAGAGAAAATTGAAACCAAGATTGATAATGACCCTAAGCCAACTATGAAAACATAGGGATTTAAACAAGAAACCAAAAGGACGATCTAAAACTTGACAGTTCTGTCTAAACCTTTTAGGACAAAAAAATAAGACTAAGGAACATGTTAATTGAAACTTTAACCCAAGCTATGGCCAAAGACAAAGACTCTGACAGGTTCAAGATAGTCTTGAGAATCCCAAACTTCTATCGGGAAAGAGACAGACCTCTGTTTGTTAAAAAACACTTTCAAGACATAGAGGCGTGGGCTATTGCATCAGCAGCCTGCGTATGTATGCGAGTTGTCTACTTTGCAAAGCACATATGTATGTGGGCTGACCCAAAACAGGGTTCGTACACCTCTGATACTTTTCAAAAATAAAAAGACTAGGAAGACTGGTGGCAGGGAAAGTTGGTATGCATCTTGCAGGTGACCAAGAACCCTTAAAAGACTCATTGAACTTGACTGAAACTCAAAAGGAAATCAAGAATCCAATTAAAAACCCAAAAAACCTCCCTCTAAAACCCCCCTATAACTATACCAGGGTTCTAAGTATAGACATAGAAAATGACTCCCTAAAAGTCAATCTAATTCCTACACTAACCAAAACATTCCAAAATACATGAACAGAAAGAAATGAAAGAGTAAATCAGAAACCGTACCTTTTATCCAACGTTTGGTGTTGATCTCCTCAAGCTCTGTAGCTCCCAAGGCTGCAAGTCTCCCCCCAAAGCTTACCTGCATCCACAACTAGGAAAACAAGGCTACAAGCATTCTATTTCTATTCATCAATTAGGTTTAGATATAAATTGTTATGTATAAATCAAAGAAAATACATAAAAACCATCATTTGGGACAGGGAAAATATATTATTTTATTCAATACTCAAACATTGGAAATTACAACCTTTGTAGGCCAATGCTCCGTAAACCTAGTCTGGGCTCCTCTTAACAATGCTCCAAGTGCACCTTTCGAATGCCTTCTCTCACAATATATTGATCACCTCAAGGGAAGGGAAGGGATTGTATGGGAGAAAAGGGCTAGAGAGGGAATGTTGAGGCAATAACACACAAAAGGTTGCAAATACTTGGCTAAGGAAGGAAAGGGAATTTGGGCACAGTTTCATCGTTCTAATGCTTGATTATGGAATGAGACCCCAAGACCTCCTTTTATATAACAAAATGATAGTTATTTGGTTGGGGGACGGGCTATAGCAGGTGAATTGGTTGGGAAGCCTCCAATAACCAATAAATTCCATTGAATTCCTTGAAACTTTTTAATTTTTACAACTTTTGGAGGTATACGTGGGTTTTTTAGTGTGCAGCAAGCATATGTACGTGGTTTTTCTAGCATGCAGCAAGCGTATGTATGCCGGAAGTCACGCATCAAGGCATGTACATGCTCTAAAAAATGTTTTTTTAAAGAGAGTTCCTCAGCAATGATTTGGCAAATTTATGCAAGTAAGAAGGCCAATGCCATGTATGCATGAGTATGGAATTTTAGGGCTATAAAAATCGTGGAGTACAAATATATCCTAGGCAGGTGTTGACACATGTCCATTTATCATTAGTTGGAGTATTTCATCTGGCATCATCCTCCTTCGGTCCTGGGTTAAGAGAGAAGGCTGAAACCCTTCCCCAGAACTGTGCCCACCCATCCATCGACATATCAATGATTTCACAAGGTGAACAAGCTTGGGAGAAGCTCCCAATAGTCCTAGTAAATGGGTGAAACCCTATCCCGTAACCATGCCCCATTGAGCACTGGCATATCGGGACTTTCCCGAATGTAAACATGCACTTGAAATTCGCCTAGGGTCCAGTATTTTGATACCCCAAGGCTTTAACCCCTTTTGAGCTTCGACATATATTAATGGTGATGGTCCATCCATTCTCAGATCCAACGAATATGGATCAAAGGCACTAACCCAAGGCTTCCTCACCCAACTTTTACCACTCTTGACCCATCGTCAAATCATCAACTGACATGTGTCATACTCGGACACATTAAATAACATGCAAGCTCTCCTCGTCATCATGGTGTCACTCACTTTGTAGACACAGGGGATTGGAACCCCATGTAGGAACCCTTCTCATCAGGTATTGGATATTGGGTATCTAGTAATTGACAAGGCCTACCACATGGGACCTTCCAGTACTCCAAGGATCCGATAGCCCAATAATTCGTAGGTCTAACCACCGCTCCCGTATATCTGTTAACGATTGGATGACTATCGGTCAACCCTTTCATCAATCTAACAGTCAATGTTCACCCCGATATTAAACATAGGTTTACCATGAGTAAGAAATCCTCCCTCGAATGGTTGAGATCAACCATCCTCTCCAAATCGATGGTTGTTGTAAATCATTGGTTTAAATCAAGTAAACAGGTTATAGTTTATATTTTGAACTTAACAGTCTCGTAACCTTATGTTGCATCATCTTGCTAGATTTTTAACCTTGCCTCCATGAATTTTGTAACCCATTCACCAGTAAGCAATAATCCTGCTACTTGACACTCAAATGAGGATTTGAAATCCTACAAACCTTCTAAGTCAAGGAGAGGGAAACAACATAATATTTATCGAGAAAAAACACAAGGTTTATTGGCCTTCTTCAACCTTTCATACCCATCATTGTTGGCTCATTCATATACTAATTGGTAATATTGAAGCCATTCATCTCAACTCAATTTAACCATCATTACTTCATTTTCCTTGCAGGTTTTTGCTCAGAACCATACAATTATGTTAATTGTAGAAGTATGCATGATTTCATTTTTATCCAGTGTAATAAACTTGCACATGATACAAGTATTCAATTCATTATACAATGATATCCATTCACAAATGAAAACATAGGTAACAACCATTCACAGATTTCCACATTTACATCATCATAAGGACTTGCAATGAAATCACAATTCATTCCATCAAAACAGCTTATACATTTAGGAATACAATTATAGGGACTAGCCATTCATTACACTCAATACATAGAGCACAAGCTTGCTTATTTGTTTATGATTTGTAGCCAACCCAACTAAATTTGGGTGAACACCTTTACACCTAACCATAGGCTCTATTGTTGAGTCACTTCGACAGCATGCCACCACCATTCCAGACCATGATAACACCAGGGGATTCTCTGATCCAGGGGATCATTTTTTTCTCAAAACTCAAAGTGCTAGGAATCGTTTCAAATCATACATGTGCATAGGCCTCATTGTTATGAACCCAACACAACTTGAACGGACTCAAATGGACCCCATATGAGCAAGATATTGTGTTCTATTTGTTTCTCCAAACAAGAAAAAAAAATTGTTGGTTGTATAGTCTGTACAGTCCGTACAATGTTGACGTCGCAGCTGACCATACAGGTCATACAGCCGTACAGTGACATGGTAGGTGAGTTGGAATGCTGACTCAACAGGTGTTGGTAGACGTGGGTGAATGGTGTTTTGACACGTGTCCTCATCTTGGTGAATGTAATGATTCCACATGGCCTAGTCGTGGGCTACTACATGGCACTCCTCCATTGGTTGGCAGTTGGAAAATGTTTGTGACTCCACAGGAGTCGAACCTGCGACCTCCAGGCATGGGAAGTGCTTTGGCAGGGTCGGCCTACCAGCATGCCCACATTGTTGCTTATATCATATGTTTTAAATATAATATTTGAATAGTGTTAAGAGTTCAGGTGGTGGAGAATAGCATCAGGGCTAGGCCCCAACCCCCGGTGCACATCGCATAGAACCTTTCCATATGACCTAAGAATTCAACCTTTGGCATGGGATCTTGGAACGTGGATTTTTGGCGCAGATTTTTATGGTATAGTTAGTACATGGGTTTTGTTTGGCGCGCGGGTTTTGTTTCAGTTTAGCCAGTGGTTTTTAACGCCATACAACCACTCCTTAGTTTTTGCACGGGGGTTTAACACACCAACAGTCACATGTGTCACGCACCTGCCACTTGTCAGCATGACATTCACACATGAAAATGGGCCCGGATTAGGCATTAGGACATGGCCACATGCCCCCCATGCAACTAGCACCTCTGCCCAAGGGGGCATTAATCTCATTAATTGTTCGACAGTTTGCCCTATTTTTTTGGATGCACACATGTGTTGATTTTTAGGCCCAGTAACACTGCAGAAGCTAGGTTGGGGGATTCACAGGTGTGTTTTGGTGACCAAGTACAGTAAGCTTGAAGGAAAAAACTTCCAGGAGGTGTAACTTCTTCATTTTTGTGCCAAACCAGGTGCCGAAAAATCCCAGCTAGGGGTTTTTGGACGTTCTGAAGCCATCCATTTTGTATTCGGAGCACTGTAACATCACTTTTTAATCATAATGAAAATGATCCAAGGGAAGCTGGACCAGGAGATGTAGCCCAAGAGAGGGGTAAACTCCTTTATCATTTGTTGTGTTATGTGTTCATTGTTGCTGGTTTTTATCTGTCTGATATGCTACTCATGCTTAAGTAAAACTCACTAAATTTATGTGTTAGTAACTTGATCCAATTACCCAAACACGTGCCATTTTACACTTGCAATTTAAAGAGATAAGTCTTCTTCATTTTTGAAGATCTATTGAAAACATATTCATTCCATTTTCAAATTAGTTGGTATCAGGCCTTTGGTTTTTGAAGGCTT
>JASDQU010750394.1:5036-16208 GCA_032191745.1 Picea mariana
CTCTGACGTATCCCAAATAAATTCATATATTTTTTGTAACAATAGTTCGAACACCAGAGAATGTATTGCAAAGCCATACTTTGGATATGCCACCATATCAAACATTGCCATAAATTTACCTAGCATAAAATGCTAAACCAAACATTTGAATTAATGGTAGCATTAATCCACATTCGACGAATGCATAACAAAATTTATGATTCAAAAATGACCATATACTACTAAATACTTTGGAAATGCAAACATATTTTACATTGGGAATAGCGAAGGCAGCAATAAGACCTCCAATCCTTTGTCCAATAAGATCTTGACAAACATGATACTTTTTATTATATAAAAATCGATGTTTTCACTTCCCTTGTTCCAACAATAGACAATAGGCAAATATTTCTGGTCAACGCAAAAACTAATGCCAGGTCAACGATTTATCGATCAACTATAATCCCTCTATGCCTACGACAGGGACTAATAATGAACAAAACATTGACCACTCAACATCCTTGCCATGCACTATTCCTATTAATTAAAATATTAAAAAATATATTCATTCAAACATTGTGTCATTTTAAATTTAATAAAAAACCCAAGAATTGCGTCTCATCTCACTAAAATGATCACATTTGACTTGGAGACCATACTAAATGTATGCGTCTCATGATGGGAATAATTAAGAAGGTTACATGCAAGGTGTAAAAACCAGACGAAATATCAACTATATCATTAAAACAAATATCATCTCACCAAAATTATCACATTTGACTTGTAGACCAGACTAATGAGCCGAGAATGATTAAGAATGTTACATACAACCGGTAAGATTTTTTTTTTTTAATTGGAATCCTTGATGAAATACACAATTACAAGGAATAACCAAAAACCCCTCATCACCTATAAACAATCTATGATTCTCATGAGAGTACATTCATTCAAATCGGATTAAGTGAAATCCCACAATTTCTTTTAAAAAAAATTACAACAAATAAAAGCATAACAACTATCAAAATCACCTATAAACAATCTATGGTTCTCATGAGACTACAATCAAATGGGATTAAGTGAAATCCCACAATTTTATTTTTTATTTTTTAACAAGAAATAAAAAAAAAATGAAAGCATAACAACGATAAAAATGGAACAGAAGCACAACACACCATCAACTCAGTTTGTTATCATCAAGTGCCTTCAAGTATAAATCCAACGGACTATTTGGGAGGTTGACACAATACCCATTAAAACAGAAGGCACCACAATGATCACGCTAAGTCAATTTATCTCAACATTAATTACATTACTTTAAAACAAAAAACCCAAACAAGATCAGGGTTACCAGAAACTCGATCAGTCTCCCCTTAGTCAATATAAACTCGATGCAAATCCATGTTTGTTTATTATGAAGTGTTTTCAAAATTATAATAAACTATAAACATAATAATTTATTGAATTTTAAATATCAATTTTATAAACATATTATAATATATACATACCTATACTTGGTTCAATTTCTTGTTGTTGAATTTGTTTTTTAACATCCTCTTCAACAACATTAAGATGCAAATATTGTGAAGTATTTTCCATTTGCTCAATTTACTCTTCAACATCATCTTTTTTACATTATTATCACTTGCATTTTGAATTGTGAAACATTTTGGTTTTTCCATATAGATCTTATGTTTAACACTATGAGAAACATCATGTCTTTTGAATTGTGAAACATTTTGTTTTTTCCATATAGATCTTATGTTTAACACTATGAGAAACATCATGTCAAGTGTGATTGTGTGATTAGATTTTTTTTGAGAAAACCTTTTATTATTAATTATTATTCAATTTATACATTTTAAGAGAAAACAAAAATCTTATAACTAAAAATAAATTTAATATTAAAAAAAATTGCAAGTATCTTAAGCTTAAAATTTTTGTAGGTCAATTTTTTTTTTGCAAGTATAAATTTTAACCACAAAATTTTATACTTCAAAAGACCTTCAATCTCAAAAGAACTTGCAAATGTGATTTTACAGCCCAAAAAATTTCAATTTTTAGATCAAGAAAAACCAAAATTTTATAATAAAAAAGTTTTCATTTAAAAATATTTTAAGTATTTTAAGCTTTAAACTTTTATAAGGTGTTTATTGGGATATCTAAGATGTCAAAATCATTCTTGGACCACACCAACCCTTAACATAGTTGGATTTTTTGGGTGTCTCCCAACAAATTTAGAATCTTGATGAAGCTACCTTACATAAGTAAACCCTCAAAATACCCTCAATCTCAAATGAAATTACAAATATAATTTTATAAATTTTTACTTTAAAAAAATTTAAATATAATTTTAAGCTTCAAATTTTATAATTATAATTCAAAATTTATTAACCTTACAAAAATTACAATTACAATTAAATTTTAAAAATTCAAAATAATTATTTTAATTTTTTAAATACAATGTAAAACTATTTAAAAATACAAGATTAATCTTTCAACCTCGTACGAGATTCAATTTAAAAAAATCATTTTTTTTTTAAATACTAAAAGAACGTGATACGATTTAAAGATGCAAGATTAATATTTTTGGGATTTATATTTTTTCTCCATAAATGACATGCATCTTTTGGTTGTACATAATCTTGTGATACTCCTCGTGACTTGTTATTATCTCTATGTTGTGGTCTTAATCAGGTAATGGGGACAAAGGAAAAATATCTCAAACGTACCTGTGACATGCATTTATAAAGTCTAATAAAGAGAATATGTGGAGGTTAACTTTCTTCGCGAATATTATCAATTTTTCATAAACTTTATGTTTGGAGTATGTGGATGAGCGAATATTATCAATTTCTCATAAACTTGATGTTCGGAGTGTATGGATTTTTAAAAATTTATGGCAGTGTGAATATTTGGATGTATGATACTTTTGGCAGGTATAAATGTTGTGATAGAGCATATATAATTCCTTAATATGTTTAAATTTACTTTATACAATAAGTAGTAAGTTAATTATTGATTTACTTTATACAATAACTAGTAAGTTAATTATTAATTATTGGTTTATTGTAGAAACTAATGACTCTCTATCATTATTAGCTAATTTATTATAGTTTTAATTTTAAAATAATTTATTAAATATTATATATTTTAATTATTAAAATTGTATTATTTAGATGTAATAAGAGTAAGCATTGTGGAAAGTTAAGTTTCCATACAAGTTAATTCTCTTTAATTCTTTTTATGTGGTTCTGGTTTATTTCATCTCCTAGACACACTACACTTCCATTTTTTGTCCACTGGGAAATTTGGTTGATAGGAACAAAATCTTGTTTGAGGATTGGGCTAGGAATGATGGGGCCACAACTCAAAAATATTGTTGGCTATGGAGAATTTGCTTGTTCCAAACAAATCTGAATGCTTTGATTTCATTTTGAACCCAATTTATTTTGATAATAATTTTATTGGGTTTTTTGATGGTGCTCCAAAAAGAGGCATTTGTGGTGTAGGAATTGTTTGTACTAATACTAAGACAAAACTTCTTGGATTATGGGCCCTTCTCTCTATTGCAAATGGATGCCCAATTGAAGATTCAATGATGGCTAGGGTTGTCATAGAGTGATTGTATGGGAAGTCTCAACTGGAAGCACTCAACTTAAGGCCATGAAAGGTGAAGATTCAAGAACTATTAGCAATTCAATGACAGACTCCCTTTCAAAACTAACACTGGAAAAAGCCAGAGTAACTTCATTTGGAGGAGGTCTACAATGATTCTTTGATCATATATGGTCAATTTTATATCTTCTAAATATAAAGACTGTCTCAAAGCATATATAGACTTACCTGTATTTTGGAAAATTTCCTTTGATCCAATATTGAATAACAATAAAACTATTTTTAATTTTTTTTTAAGAATAACATCTATTTTAAATTTAAAAATACAAATTTAATAAAAAAATTACAATTCCAATAATTCTTTTATAACCAAATTAAAATATAAATTATAAAATATTTATAAATTTTTCATTTTATACCATTCATAACATCATGATCACTGAGCTTAACTCTGAATTTTTCATTTTATACCATTCATAGCATCATCATGATCACTGAGCTGAAGTGTGGTAAGGGTAATCAATACCAACCAGACTATCCCCATAAAGAGACATATGATCCATGGGGGATTAATATTGAGAGGTCTAGGGTTAAATAATATTAACCAGACTTATGATCCCTGTAACTCCATAAAAAGAGACACATAATCCTTTGGGTATATATTTTTGGCTGCACGTAAGTTTTTGATAGTCCTCCATACTTGTCATCTTTATGTTGCGGACGTAATGAATCAGAAATCAAAATATCTCAAACCTGCGGCATGCATTTATGAACTCTAATAAAGAGAAAAAAAATCTCAAAGTTTCCCAGAGCTTAATCTAAATGTTTTATCTTGTTTATGCTTGATTTTGTTTGAAATTTGGTGAAGAATGGTTAAATCTGTATGTTTGAAATTTGGCCAAGAGACAGGAGGCACTGTTCTTTTGGGCGTTTATTGGATTTCATTGTTTTGCTCCTCATCATGTACTTCATGTGCATGCTTTGCAATCTAACTGGATGATCTCCAGACATGACTTCCCTCCGGACTTTATTTTTGGCGCAGGCACCTCTGCTTACCAGGTATCTCCGATTCTTACTTCACTGACTTGTTGTTTCCACGTTTCTGCATTAATTTACATATATATAAAGTTTTGTTGGCTCGCTGCAGGTTGAAGGCGCTGCAGCAGTGTATGGCCGGAAACCCAGCATTTGGGACACTTTCACCCACGCAGGTCGCCTCTCCGCTTTGTGCTCAGAAAACTCTTTTTACAATTCAAGTTATTAACATCAATATTAATATATTGAGCAATTTATAGGTAAGATGCCGGATGGAAGCACTGGAGATGTTGCAGCGGATCAATATCACCATTATAAAGTAATTTCTATTACTCTTCTCTTTGGTGTGGAACTTACATTTGGAGACCTTATTATTTATAATCCCTATTGTTTCCTGGATGTTATTGCCTTTCAGGAAGACGTTGCTTTAATGAATGAAATGGGTTGAGATGCATACAGATTTTCCATCTCTTGGTCTAGGCTTTTACCTGGTAACACACAGACAAACAAATATTTCTTCATTTGCTATAGAAAGTTAGTATATTATTAATAGAATTCTCTTCAACTTACTGTATGTGTTTCTGCATATGGAAGGGGTGCCATCAATCCCAAGGGGCTTGAATACTATAATAATCTTATTAACGAACTTATCGGCCATGGTAATATATTTAACCTTAATCGCTACTGAGAAAAGCCTCAGGATCCATTCCTTTCCCTTCAGTACAACAGCAAACTGTGCTAAGGGTATCGTTGCAATGCAATTGATGGGTTGCGAATTTGGCAGGTATTGAACCCCATATCACGTTATATCATTTCGATCTACCCCAGAGTTTGGAAGATGCCTATGGTGGATGGCTCAGCCCCCAGATAGTGTAATTCTCTTCTATTTCATTATACAAATGATCAACTGTAATTCACAATCTGTTCTCTAGCAAAGACAGTAACGGCCTGATGTTTCGGTACAGGGAAGATTTTAAAGCATATGCAGAAGTTTGCTTTAGAGAATTTGGCGACAGAGTTAAGTTCTGGACAACTTTTAACGAAGCCAACGGATTTCCCTTTTTCGGTTATGATATTGGTTTCTGGCCACCTCAAAGATGTTCTTATCCCTTTGCCTTCTCAGGCAACTGTAGTGCTGGGAACTCCACATTGGAACCATACATCGCTGCTCATTTTGTTCTGTTATCTCATGCAGAAGCGGTAGAGCTTTACCGAGAGAAGTTTCAGGTTCTATATTGTAATCCATCCCTCTAATAATTTTTCTCTGAAATTAAGATCCCTTACATTAAGTTAGTGCTTCATTAGGGTATGGCGTTGTCTGCCTATTTTATTAAATGTTTTTTTTTTTCGCCAGAATCAGACTATAGGAATCACTATTTTTTGATGTTAAGAATTTATTTTTGAATGCAAAAATAAATTCAGCATGCTGAAAATTTTTCAAGATATTCTAATTTTACAGAAATAATCACTTAAATCTAAGAATCCAACAATTTTTAGTCTAATTTCAGACAAATATCTCCAAAAATATCTTCTTTCCTAATCCTGCATTGATATCTTATTAATCATGTATTCAAAAGCTTAAATAAATATTTCCTGCATTGATATCTTATTAATCATGCATTCAAAAGCTTAAATAAATATTTTATTGCTTCAGTAGCCACCCTCAAAATACCTTTTATTTATATCTTTTAACATACTTGCAGAGCAAGCAAAAGGGTTTCATCGGCATTTCAATCTATGCCGGCTGGTATGTACCCATGACAAACTCGTCCGAGGACATCGCTGCAACTCAAAGGACCATTGATTTTATGAATGGCTGGTAATGACAGAAACAGATATTAATACAATAGATGATGAATTATTCACTCATGGTCGCCTGATTTAATTTCATTATTGTAATGTGTGAATTCGTTCGGTGATTGGGCAGGATTATAGATCCTGTTATTTTTGGAGATTACCCTTCTTGTATGAAGAAGATTGTAGGCTCCAGATTGCCTGCTTTCACCGAATAACAATCCAAAAAGCTGAGGGGATCCTCCGATTTCATTGGGCTCATCCATTATTTTACTAGTTATGTTTCAGATTCTCCGAGTTACAGGGATCTAGACAATAGAGACTATATGAGAGATTCGTTGGCAACAACGTCAGGTATATACCTGCCCGTCATTATCTTTGAAAACTCTGCAATAGCCAGAATTTAATTGGATTGCTATTGGAACAGGAAATTTCCTTTAGTCTTTGCTATATATATAGAATCAGGATCTGGACTCTAACCCATCTAGATTTTTATAACTGCAGTGTATCGAAACGGCATCCCTATCGGTGAGGTAGGCATATGATCATATATTATGTGCATCTTATACGTTAAATCTATGCAACTTGCTATAGATTGAGTTTGAACTAATAGCTTCATATTGTTGTATTAAATCCATTGATAAAAGCTGGCACCTTCTGGACTTCCTATTGTTCCCTCGGGGATGCAAGGACTATTAGAATACTTCAAGCAACACTATGCCAATCCTCCTATAATAATCTACGAGAACGGTATGTTCATGTGCTTAGGCCTTTACATATACTTTCATCTCGAGTTGGATGAATATAGAACTGTAACTTTTAATCCCAGTTTGAATTCGTCTTGTCATCCTTGAGTAGGATATGCCATGCCCAACAATGAGTCTCTTCCACTTCCGGAGGCATTAAACGATAAACCCAGGGTAGCCTTCCTCCATGACTATGTTGAAAGCTTGCTGACAGCCATCAGGTAAATTAACGACCTCGCCAACGTTTCAGATGTTATTAATGATTTTCTCTTTTCATTTATTAATCGATTGGACAGCCGGGAATGTACTGTCTGTTGCTAAGAAAGTTGGGAGTGTGAGCATGCAGGAATGGATCAAACGCTCGCGGGTTCTTTGTGTGGAGTTTTCTCGACAGTTTTGAGGTTATATATGGTTATCAGCTCCGCTATGGATTGTACTACGTTGATTTCAAAGATAGAAATTTGAAAAGATACCCAACTCTCTCCGTTCGTTGGTACACCGATTTCTTAAAAAGAGACCAAAATCAGCGACCTGCCCTATCTTCTTATTCCGGCAGGCAGCATTCATCCATGAAATTTAGAAAGTGAAAGTGAGATTCGACGGACCTATAAAGATCACTATTCGTCAAATTTACCCAGAAAAATGAAATAACGAAAACTTTTCTGATACTGGAAGAATGGAGATGGGATTTGCAATATTGCAGATTTTTCACTCTTTTCCTTATGACATGATAAGTATATATGGAATTTGTTTCAGTTAGAGTTTGTTATGAATGCAGAAGGGATTTAAAAAAAAAAAATGATATTCAGGTTTCTATATGTGGTGCTGTTGACAAATTAGATAGTTTAAAAAAATATGGAGTGTGTTTTAGTGAAAGTTTGTCATGAATATAATAAGTTATTTATTTAACTCGTTTATTGTTTATTTTCAAAATATAAATGATTTTGTGTTATTGGCCAAGTATAAAGATAATTTGCAAAAACATTTCGATGTTTTAATAAAATTTTACAGTTGTTTTGATATGCAAATTGATATAAAAAAAGAAAAGGAAATTAGGATATAATCATCTTATTTAATGGTCACAAATGGAAGATATTAATCAGTACTTGAATTTGATTGTAATTATAATTGAATTTGATTATAATTATAACTGAAATTCTTATAGAAAGAATCAGGAAATAGGATACAAATGCCTTTTCTTATGTGGAAAATTCATCTGTGTAGTTGGAAATAGATAAAACTCTTTTAAAACATTAATACAAATAATAATTATGTATAATTGTTTTGATTAGATTTTAAGTTTTTCTTAAAATTTTTAGAAAAAAATGAAAAAGTTTATTATTTTTTTTAGTAAAGAAACAAAGAGTTAAAATACAAACTCCTTTACTCTATTAGGAAAAACATGTATGCTATTTAAAAAAAAAGAATAAGCATTATGCCAAAGGATTCATTATAAACAAATGATTTTACCTCAACCACTTAGTGAAAGGACTTTGTAATGAATTCATTAGATAGTCTTTCCTCTATTTAAAAAAAATATTTGATCAATCTTCCATTTTTGTGGGTTTCAAATTGATAAGAAAATACAAGTAGCAAGTTAATATAGGAGAGTTGGGGATATACCACATTGTGTTAAAGATATGAAAGATTCCCATTCATAAACTCAAGTTTTGAGTAACAAACAATTATTCAATAGTCACATGGGTTAGCTCACATGGTGGTGTAGCATGACGCCTCACCGACAAGTGACATGTTGGTCGATTGATTATGGTAGATTAGTTTTAAAGGTTGACATGGAGCTATAAGATAAAATAATTATTAATTATATTTTTATTTTGTTTTAAGGATTTATGTATTAAAAGTTTATATTTAAGTGAATTAAAGTGATAAAATGAAAATAATATATGAATAAGAAAATTAAAATTACTTGAAAATAGGGGACGGGACATCATGTTCATGTATACATGTAATAATTAGTAACTTTATGGGGTTCAAAGAGTTAGATCCTCACCCCTTAGTCATAGTTATGACATGTGAGATCCTTTACTAGATTTCCACCACTTGGGTTATTGGATTCTAGGTTTATAGAAACTATGGTTAGGTTGTGATTATCCACTTTAGTGGGACATCAAATAATGCTTATGTGAATTGGTCCTTTGTGGTGTTGAGATTATGGGGTTTTTATTTCATGAACTTGTGACATAGCATGTGTGTGCATGGGATATTAATGAATATCCCTAATTTCATGAGATATTAATAAATACTTTCAAAAATCTTTTTGTTGGACTCCCCTATCAATACATCTTTCTAATAAAAAAAATATATTTTTACTAGATGCCCTTTTTTATACCCCCTAATCCCTATAAGCCTCGATGTACCTTGCATTCTCCCCCAATACCTACAATATATTGAATTTATTTTTCACAATTCTAAAACCCTGAACATGATAAGATATTGGTCAACAAGGTGAATCCCCCATGGTTGAGATCCACCTAGTGCACACCCTCAATTAGTGTCTCCATATTTTACTAGAGCATATTCACCATCATTGTAGGATCCTCCTCTTGCCTGAACTATTGTATATATGACCCTAGTCTAGCCTCATTCTTTGCATGTAAATACTACCCACCAATTGGTAGTGGAGACCTCCTAGGTCCAATATTTATTAGTCATTCACTAGATAGTTAATATCAACATGTATACAAATCTCAAAACATGAAAAAAATTCAAAAAATTGGAAAAACATTCTTACCAATGTCACCCCATGCAGTATCTATAATGTACCTAGGGAGGATAATATGGGGTACATAGGCAGGTACTTAAGGCATGGGATACAAAGAAAATATCTTTTGACAGGGTGTTGAGATTTTCACTAGACCAACACCATTGAAAATTTGATTTTGGGGAATTTGATTTGACATATTATATGATATACTTCTGATCAATATCTAGTTCACTACAACACTCGTAATTTTTTCCCATCAAATCCTAACAAAAATGAAGAATGATATTGTGGTAGAACATGGCATGGGGGAACCAATGTTGGTGAAAAAATATTTCCAGGATATGTAAAAGGGATACCAAGATATGAAGGAGATACTCCATAAATTTTGAGGAGGCTYTTGTTGGTACCACATCCTTTCATCAATGAGGAATATATTCAAGAAAGATATGCCTGGTATTCTCTAGAGGATGATTGCGATGACTAGTACATGGATAATTGTCATTTCTGGGATGGCAACTAGTTTCCCTTCTATTTGATGACTCTACTCCAACTTATGTAGAGAACATCATGAAGGGATGTCAAGAGCTTGTTATGAATACTAGTTTTCAACTTACCTATTCTCTAGTAGTAGTGTGTTATGTTGACGCTTTTATGGATATGGATGGATCTATATATTTGGATCCATATGACCATGGTAGGCATTTGGAGCACCATTTTTTATTGGCTATTGAGTTTAGGTATATTCAGAGGGGATTTAACATGAGCACTTGGTCATGGCACTTAGTTTTAGGGATGAGCTCCTTGGGTTATTTCAATATTGCAGTATGTACTTGCACATGGGACACATGCTACTTTGGTATTTTAGTCAACACTCATACATGGGACCTAGGTTTAAGGTGGAGATTATTGGACTACTTCAACATGGTGGTTAGCACTTATACATCGGACCCTGGTTCTCTGACTTACTTCATCATTGTGGTCAACACTCATCCATGGAACCTTGGTTTATGGTTGTCCCTTCTCACAATAAATGTTGAGGGAAACACTTTTCTTAAGGTGTGGAATGTCGGGATCCTCCCTAAGTGTGTAATGGGGGGTTGAAGGGCCCATAATAGAGTAATAATAATGGAAACCATTCAATGTAAGGTGAATTGAGTCCACTATACTTTCTATTGTTAAATAAGGCACACTATGGTAGTTAGTATTCAATAAATGTAATGGGTCTCATTAAAGAAGGTCCACTAACAATCATGAGGTTGTTATCATTAGGGTTATTTT
>JASDQU010750394.1:17248-27737 GCA_032191745.1 Picea mariana
AAATTGATATCACAAACTTTGGGAGAAGATGTCTTTAACTGTCTCAGATTCCAGTGAAATCGGGCCAGGACTTTAAGCGATGCTGCGTGAGAATGTGGAGGACTGGAGTCGAAGGTGGCACGGTTTCGATCGGTCCAGATCTGCCAACTGATGATTGCAGGTAAGGATTTAGGCGTAGATGGAGAATCCAACCATCTAGAGTAGCTGTCCGAGAAGGAAATACCGCTCCAAGAAACCAGACTTATGTGGACACCGGATCCATTTGTAAAGGAATCTTAATCTTCCCACTTCTGAAATGGGAGTGTGATGGGACTGTTTTCAATCCAACTTAACTATCACGGTTTATTATCTAACCCTAACCCAAATCTAGATTCGTTTTTCTTTTGTGGGAGGACTTCCATCGATTGCAAAATGAAATAATTGTTACGATGGCCAAGAGACCGGAGGCACTGTTCTTTTGGGCGATTATTGGATTTCATTGTTTTGCTCCTCATCATGTACTTCATGTGCATGCTTTGCAATCTAACTGGATGATCTCCAGACATGACTTCCCTCCGGACTTTATTTTTGGCGCAGGCACCTCTGCTTACCAGGTATCCCCGATTCTTACTTCACTGACTTGTTGTTTCCACGTTTCTGCATTAATTTACATATATATAAAGTTTTGTTGGCTCCCTGCAGGTTGAAGGTGCTGCAGCAGTGGATGGCCGGAAACCCAGCATTTGGGACACTTTCACCCACGCAGGTCGCCTCTCCGCTTTGTGCTCAGAAAATTCTTTTTACAATTCAAGTTATTAACATCAATATTAATATATTGAGCAATTTATAGGTAAGATGCCGGATGGAAGCACTGGAGATGTTGCAGCGGATCAATATCACCATTATAAAGTAACTTCTATTACTCTTCTCTTTGGTGTGGAACTTACATTTGGAGACCTTATTATTTATAATCCACATTGTTTCCTGGATGTTATTGCTTTTCAGGAAGACGTTGCTTTAATGAATGAAATGGGTTTAGATGCATACAGATTTTCCATCTCTTGGTCTAGGCTTTTACCTGGTAACACAGAGACAAACAAATATTTCTTCATTTACTATCGAGAAAGTTAGTATATTATTAATAGAATTCTCTTCAACTTACTGTATGTGTTTCTGCAGATGGAAGGGGTGCCATCAATCCCAAGGGGCTTGAATACTATAATAATCTTATTAACGAACTTATCGGCCATGGTAATATATTTAACCTTAATCGTTACTGAGAAAAGCCTCAGGATCCATTCCTTTCCCTTCAGTACAACAGCAAACTGTGCTAAGGGTATCGTTGCAATGCAATTGATGGGTTGCGAATTTGGCAGGTATTGAACCACATATCACGTTATATCATTTCGATCTACCCCCGAGTTTGGAAGATGCCTATGGTGGATGGCTCAGCCCCCAGATAGTGTAATTCTCTTCTATTTCATTATACAAATGATCAACTGTAATTCACAATCTGTTCTCTAGCAAATACAGTAACGGCCTGATGTTTCGGTACAGGGAAGATTTTAAAGCATATGCAGAAGTTTGCTTTAGAGAATTTGACGACAGAGTTAAGTTCTGGACAACTTTTAACGAAGCTAACGGATTTCCCTTTTTCGGTTATGATATTGGTTTCTGGCCACCTCAAAGATGTTCTTATCCCTTTACCTTCTCAGGCAACTGTAGTGCTGGGAACTCCACATTGGAACCATACATCGCTGCTCATTATGTTCTGTTATCTCATGCAGAAGCGGTAGAGCTTTACCGAGAGAAGTTTCAGGTTCTATATTGTAATCCATCCCTCCAATAAATTTTCTCTGAAATTAAGATCCCTTACATTAAGTTAGTGCTTCATTAGGGTATGGCGTTGTCTGCCTATTCTATTAAATGGTTTTCGGCTATATAAATTTATAGAAATCACTATTTTTTTTGTTCAGAATTTATTTCTGAATGCAGAAATGAATTCAGCATGCTGAAAAACTTCCAGTATATTTTAATTTTACAGAAATAATCACTTAAATCTAAGAATCCAACAATTTTTAGCCCAATTTCAAACAAATATCCCCTAAAAAATTCTTCCCTCCCTAATCCTGCATTAATATCTTATTAATCATGTATTCAAAATCTTACATAAATGTTTTATTGCTTCAATAGCCACCCTCAAAACACCTTTTATTTATATCTTTTAACATACTTGCAGAGCAAGCAAAAGGGTTTCATTGGCATTTCAATCTATGTCGGCTGGTATGTACCCATTGTTAAATATAATGTAACCTCAACAGGCTGACTGTACACTGCCAGCTGTCCTGACCAGCTGTACTTTCTATTCTTGTTTTGCTTGAGCCTATTTAGCTCAGCTATTTCCCATTGCATAGTACTTCTTCAGACTTATTACTTCAAAACTTCTTCATGTACTCATTTTGTACTCCTCTTCTTATATTCTAATATACTGTTTTCTGTTCTATTCTTTCTCTCTGCATTTCTTGCTTCACAATTTATCATGGTATCAGAGCTTCAGCAGTAAGCCTCTTCACACAGGCTGGAGAGCAACACGATCCTCAAATAGCACATAGCTTACACGAATCTTGAGAGAACGCGACACACTCTTTTTCACAAGGATTGGAGAGCTGTCTGTTCATACTCTCAAAAGATCCTCGCAGGAAGCTCACGCGAGGTCGCAGAGCGTACTACGCTCGAAAGTTTCAAGGAGTAGAAACACGAGAAGGAAGCAGAGACTGAGAAGGAAGAAATAGTGAAGATTCTTGTTCAAATTTTCAAAGAATCATCAAAGATTCACGAAGAAGAGCTACAAGAGGCGGGAACTCTTGAAGAATTCAAAGCATTTGGTCAAATTCGTGAAAGATAGTTGCAGAAAGAAGAAGCGTTTAAAGCATCTCGAAAATCGCTCAAATCTGTCAAAGATTGCAGCAGAGAACAAAGAACTCGTGAAATTCTTTCAAATCTTTGAAAGATTCACGAATTTTTCTTCTGCAGAAGAAAATCCTTGCAAAGGCAGTAAAGAACGCGTCTCAGGTTCAAAGAACAACCGTTGCGGCTGTAAGATTTGTCCTACAAACAGATTCGAGGCGGAAATCCAGTTCAGAAGGGACGAGGAGAGCGCGGAAAAGGCGAAAGAATTTCAGCCGTTAGATCTTGCGCAGAGGACCGACAGCTGTTGGATCAACGAGAAAGTGCACGAGGTTTAGTCCTCTGGAGTGCACAGGAGAAATTTTGACTTGTGAAGTCACGAAATCTTGAAATCATCTGGATCGTCCATCAAGAGACACATGGCGAGATCTTGGCATTTCGCTGACTCACAAGGTGTAAAGGTCAGAAGAGAACCGTGAGAATTCGTGAATTGCGAAATCACGAGTTATTATGGACCATTGGATTGAGATAGATCGTGAGCTGTTGATCTGATCTGATCGCAAAATCGGGGATCGGGAGTTGGATGAGTGAAGGAGACTGCTCTCCAAAACCCTGATACGCAAAATCCCGAGAGGATTGTGAGCCATCCATTTCAGAGGACAGGTGGCAGCAGATCCAAGTGCCATCATTTCGTCATTTCGGAGTTCAGGATATTGGAGGTCTTGTTGACGAAAGTCGCGACACTCCACAGCGAAAGTCCTGAAATCTCGAAAAGATCACAGTCGTCCATTCGTTCAGACACGTGGCGGAGATCGAGGAAACCGTCAGTACCTCGACTACCGGGGTTTCAAGTTGACAGAGTTTTTGTGTCATCGGGGGTTGCAAATCGCGAAAACCCAAAACACAGGAGGACCGTCCATCTGGAGGAGACGCGTGGCATCAATCCATGATCTCGGGAAATTTTCTGAAAAAGCGATTTCGGCAAAATCGGCAATTCGGACTTCGCGTTTTGGAAGCGTAGCGTGACGAGGAATCACGAGTCGCAAAATACCGATTCGCGAAATCCCGATAGGATCTGGACCATCAGATCATCAACAGATCTGGACCGTTGATTGTCCAACAGGCACATTTCGACATTTTAGCATTTGAAGTCCCGAAAGCACGAAAGAAGGACATCGGGACTCGACATTTCGAAAATTGGCTTTTCGGAAGTCACGAGACCAAACGTCGTGCGTTTTAGTCGTGAAACCAAAAATCGCGAAGTCGAAACTCGCAAAATCTCGAATCGCAGAAGTTCCGAAACCACTGCAAATTACACGCAAGAGACAGGTAAGTAAGAATTTTTTTTTTCTTCCTGTTTTACTGAATTCTTTAAAAGATGGCGACGTCTAGCAACTTAGGACCAACTCAGGGTCCGATTCTTTTTGGAAATAACTATGATTTCTGGTCTTTTCGGATGAGATCCTTCTTGTAAGCACAAGAGTGCTGGGATCCAGTGGATCATGGATATGTGGAACCAGATCCAGCAGACCTGTCCGCCATGACTAATCGGCAGAAAATTGCTCAAGCAACGCAGAGAAACAGAGAAAATAAAGCTAAGTTTTGGATTCAAAATTCTGTGGATGACTCGATTTTTTCAAAAATCACAGGCGCTGGTACTTCAAAACAGGCCTAGGTCATCCTTAAATCTTCCTACCAAGGAAATGACAGGATCAAAACAGTTAAACTGCAGACCTTGAGGACGCAATTCGAGACTCTAAGGATGATAGAGTCCGAAAATGTGGATCAATTCATGACCAGAGTCATGGGCATAGTGAGCCAGATCAGACTGATTGGTGAAACCATCACTGATCAACGAATTGTTGAGAAAATCCTCAGAAGTTTACCAAAGAAATTCAAGATGGTTGTAACAGAAATCCTTGAATCCAAGGATCTGTCATGTTTTTCAACAGATGAACTAATTGGTTCTCTAGTGACACATGAGACCAGACTGCATCTCACAGATGAGTCAATCTGCAATGCTTTCAAAACTCAATTCTCCTTCAGCAGAGGGAAAGGCAGAGGAAGAAGCAGAGGTCACCAAGGAAGAGGGAGCAATCAAAGTAACCCTCACTCCAGTGGAGGTAATAGACAACAGTATCCGAATCAAAATTTCCAAGGTCAAAGACAACAACAACAAAATCAACATCAAAATTTCCAACCTCAAAGAGGCAGAGGGAGAAGATCAAATGATAAATCAAGCATACAATGCTATTACTGCAAAAAGTATGGGCACTATGAATCTGAATGCAGGAAGAAGCAAGCAAATCAGCTCACAGGCATAGCACATGTGTCAAATCACACGGGAGAAACCTCAGGAGGTATGTTTTTCTCATGCCACAAGACTGAAGAACAACCTAAAGATCTCTGGTTGTTGGACAGTGGATGCAGCAATCACATGACAGGTAACAAAGATTTACTTTCATGCATTGATTCTTCACTCTCATATGATATTACACTTGGAAATGATTACCTAGTCAAAGTTCAAGGAAAATGAACTGTTCCTATTCTTACTAAACAAAATGTAAAGAAAGACATAAACAATGTCTATCATGTTCAAGATCTGAAACATAATTTGCTAAGTGTAGGATAGCTCATTGAACATGGCTATAAGGTACTTTTTGAGGGAGCATCTTGCAAGATATATGACAAAATCCCAAGTAGAAAATTGATTTTTGAAATCCATATGACTCCGAATAGGATGTTTCCCCTTACCCTCAGAACTGCAAATCTGAGTCAACCATATGCACAAAGTGCATCAACCGTGAATGAAACAATGGTTTGGCATACAATATTTGGACATCTACCATTTAAGAGTCTAAGTCTTCTTCAAAAGAACTCCATGGTCAAAGGTCTTCCTATCTTTAAAGAACAAATTCCCCCATGTGAGTTTTGCATACTTGGAAAACATAAAAAAACTAGTTTTCCACAGTCTTCCAATCAAGCCAAACAACATCTTGAACTTGTTCACACTGACCTATGTGGACCAATGCAAACATAGTCAATAGGTGGTAGCTTTTACTTTCTAATGTTTATTGATGATTTTAACAGAAAAATATGGATCTATTTTCTCAGACACAAGTCTGAAAATTTTGCAAAATTCAAAGAATTCAAGGCAAAAGCTGAAAAATAGAGGGCAAATATATCAAAGCACTCAGGTCAGATGGAGGAGGAGAATACAACTCCAAAGAATTTGCAAATTTCTGCAAATCACAAGGCATTATCATGCAAACAACAGCCAGGTATACTCCACAACAGAATGGAGTGGCTGAAAGGAAAAATCAGACAATAATGAATATGGCCAGAACACTTCTCAAAGAGAAAAGTTTGTCAAATAGGTTTTGGGCTGAAGCAGTAGCATGCTCAATTTATCTTTTGAATAGATCTCCAACCAACAAACCAAAGCTCAAAGTCCCTCAAGAAGCACAGAGTGGGACAAAGCTAAATGTAGTACATCTAAGGACATTTGGATGCATAGCATATGCTCACATACCTTCCGAATTAAGGAAGAAACTTGATAACAAAAGTGAGAAATGTATTTTCATTGGATATAGTGAAACATCTAAAGCTTACAGGCTTTACAATCCAATCACCAAGAAACTAATTCTCAGTAGAGATGTAAAATTTCTAGAAAATCAATTTTGGAATGATTCAGAAAATCAGCAAATAGACAGTCAAAATCCATTGCTGCAACTCAAAGGCCATTGATTTCATGAATGGCTGGTAATGACAGAAACAGATATTAATACAATAGATGATGAATTATTCACTCATGGTCGTCTGATTTAATTTCAATATTGTGATGTGTGAATTCGTTCGGTGATTGAGCAGGATTATAGATCCTGTTATTTTTGGAGATTATCCTTCTTGTATGAAGGAGATTGTAGCTCCAGATTGCCTGCTTTCACCGAACAACAATCCAAAAAGCTGAGGGGATCCTCCGATTTCATTGGGCTCATCCATTATTTTACTAGTTATGTTTCAGATTCTCCGAGTTACGGGGATCTACACAATAGAGACTATATCAGAGATTCGTTGGCAACAACGTCAGGTATATACCTGCCCGTCATTATCTTTGAAAACTCTGCAATAGCCAGAATTTAATTGGATTGCTATTGGAACAGGAAATTTCCTCTAGTCTTTGTTATATATATAGAATCAGGATCTGGACTCTAACCCATCTAGATTTTTATAACTGCAGTGTATCGAAACGGCATCCCTATCGGTGAGGTAGGCATATGATCATATATTATGTGCATCTTATAAGTTAAATCTATGCAACTTGCTATAGATTGAGTTTGAACTAATAGCTTCATATTGTTGTATTAAATCCATTGATAAAAGCTGGCACCTTCTGGACTTCCTATTGTTCCCTCGGGGATGCAAGGACTATTAGAATACTTCAAGCAACACTATGCCAATCCTCCTAAAATAATCTACGAGAACGGTATGTTCATGTGCTTAGGCCTTTACATATACTTTCATCTCGAGTTAGATGAATATAGATCTGTAAATTTTAATCCCAGTTTGAATACGTCTTGTCATCCTTGAGTAGGATATGCCATGCCCAACAATGAGTCTCTTCCACTTCCGGAGGCATTAAACGATAAACCCAGGGTAGCCTTCCTCCATGACTATGTTCAAAGCTTGCTGGCAGCCATCAGGTACATTAACCATCTCGCCAACGTTTCAGATGTTATTAATGATTTTCTCTTTTCATTTATTAATCGATTGGACAGCCGGGAATGTACTGTCTGTTGCTAAGAAAGTTGGGAGTGTGAGCATGCAGGAATGGATCAAACGCTCGCGGGTTCTTTGTGTGGAGTTTTCTCGACAGTTTTGAGGTTATATATGGTTATCAGCTCCGCTATGGATTGTACTACGTTGATTTCAAAGATAGAAATTTGAAAAGATACCCAACTCTCTCCGTTCGTTGGTACACCGATTTCTTAAAAAGAGACCAAAATCAGCGACCTGCCCTATCTTCTTATTCCGGCAGGCAGCATTCATCCATGAAATTTAGAAAGTGAAAGTGAGATTCGACGGACCTATAAAGATCACTATTCGTCAAATTTACCCAGAAAAATGAAATAACGAAAACTTTTCTGATACTGGAAGAATGGAGATGGGATTTGCAATATTGCAGATTTTTCACTCTTTTCCTTATGACATGATAAGTATATATGGAATTTGTTTCAGTTAGAGTTTGTTATGAATGCAGAAGGGATTTAAAAAAAAAAAATGATATTCAGGTTTCTATATGTGGTGCTGTTGACAAATTAGATAGTTTAAAAAAATATGGAGTGTGTTTTAGTGAAAGTTTGTCATGAATATAATAAGTTATTTATTTAACTCGTTTATTGTTTATTTTCAAAATATAAATGATTTTGTGTTATTGGCCAAGTATAAAGATAATTTGCAAAAACATTTCGATGTTTTAATAAAATTTTACAGTTGTTTTGATATGCAAATTGATATAAAAAAAGAAAAGGAAATTAGGATATAATCATCTTATTTAATGGTCACAAATGGAAGATATTAATCAGTACTTGAATTTGATTGTAATTATAATTGAATTTGATTATAATTATAACTGAAATTCTTATAGAAAGAATCAGGAAATAGGATACAAATGCCTTTTCTTATGTGGAAAATTCATCTGTGTAGTTGGAAATAGATAAAACTCTTTTAAAACATTAATACAAATAATAATTATGTATAATTGTTTTGATTAGATTTTAAGTTTTTCTTAAAATTTTTAGAAAAAAATGAAAAAGTTTATTATTTTTTTTAGTAAAGAAACAAAGAGTTAAAATACAAACTCCTTTACTCTATTAGGAAAAACATGTATGCTATTTAAAAAAAAAGAATAAGCATTATGCCAAAGGATTCATTATAAACAAATGATTTTACCTCAACCACTTAGTGAAAGGACTTTGTAATGAATTCATTAGATAGTCTTTCCTCTATTTAAAAAAAATATTTGATCAATCTTCCATTTTTGTGGGTTTCAAATTGATAAGAAAATACAAGTAGCAAGTTAATATAGGAGAGTTGGGGATATACCACATTGTGTTAAAGATATGAAAGATTCCCATTCATAAACTCAAGTTTTGAGTAACAAACAATTATTCAATAGTCACATGGGTTAGCTCACATGGTGGTGTAGCATGACGCCTCACCGACAAGTGACATGTTGGTCGATTGATTATGGTAGATTAGTTTTAAAGGTTGACATGGAGCTATAAGATAAAATAATTATTAATTATATTTTTATTTTGTTTTAAGGATTTATGTATTAAAAGTTTATATTTAAGTGAATTAAAGTGATAAAATGAAAATAATATATGAATAAGAAAATTAAAATTACTTGAAAATAGGGGACGGGACATCATGTTCATGTATACATGTAATAATTAGTAACTTTATGGGGTTCAAAGAGTTAGATCCTCACCCCTTAGTCATAGTTATGACATGTGAGATCCTTTACTAGATTTCCACCACTTGGGTTATTGGATTCTAGGTTTATAGAAACTATGGTTAGGTTGTGATTATCCACTTTAGTGGGACATCAAATAATGCTTATGTGAATTGGTCCTTTGTGGTGTTGAGATTATGGGGTTTTTATTTCATGAACTTGTGACATAGCATGTGTGTGCATGGGATATTAATGAATATCCCTAATTTCATGAGATATTAATAAATACTTTCAAAAATCTTTTTGTTGGACTCCCCTATCAATACATCTTTCTAATAAAAAAAATATATTTTTACTAGATGCCCTTTTTTATACCCCCTAATCCCTATAAGCCTCGATGTACCTTGCATTCTCCCCCAATACCTACAATATATTGAATTTATTTTTCACAATTCTAAAACCCTGAACATGATAAGATATTGGTCAACAAGGTGAATCCCCCATGGTTGAGATCCACCTAGTGCACACCCTCAATTAGTGTCTCCATATTTTACTAGAGCATATTCACCATCATTGTAGGATCCTCCTCTTGCCTGAACTATTGTATATATGACCCTAGTCTAGCCTCATTCTTTGCATGTAAATACTACCCACCAATTGGTAGTGGAGACCTCCTAGGTCCAATATTTATTAGTCATTCACTAGATAGTTAATATCAACATGTATACAAATCTCAAAACATGAAAAAAATTCAAAAAATTGGAAAAACATTCTTACCAATGTCACCCCATGCAGTATCTATAATGTACCTAGGGAGGATAATATGGGGTACATAGGCAGGTACTTAAGGCATGGGATACAAAGAAAATATCTTTTGACAGGGTGTTGAGATTTTCACTAGACCAACACCATTGAAAATTTGATTTTGGGGAATTTGATTTGACATATTATATGATATACTTCTGATCAATATCTAGTTCACTACAACACTCGTAATTTTTTCCCATCAAATCCTAACAAAAATGAAGAATGATATTGTGGTAGAACATGGCATGGGGGAACCAATGTTGGTGAAAAAATATTTCCAGGATATGTAAAAGGGATACCAAGATATGAAGGAGATACTCCATAAATTTTGAGGAGGCT
>JASDQU010750395.1:13203-38273 GCA_032191745.1 Picea mariana
CTTTTTGGACCATACTTTTGTATCTCAGGTGGACTTGGAGTTTTCTTAGTATGATGCCTATCCACATGACTGGTAGTTGGACCATGTTGCAGTTTCCTTTGTATATAGATAGACTTTGCAGTAGGACTGCATTAATTTTAGTCTTCTTTTCCTGCTCCTTTATCAGCCTTTCGTTTTCAACCTTACAACTCTGTAATTCTTCCATGAGGCTTCTTACAGTTTCGACCAAATCTGGAGGGGTTTCCATCACCCTCCTTTCATCAGATTCTTCCTCTCTATTGTGGGAGCTCTCCCCCAACTCATGGTGTGTCACCATCCCTTACATTGTAGTTTTCCTACTGTTCAATGAATTCTTGAGTGCTGATAAAACATGTTCTGTTAGTTACTAATCTACTAATTCATGAACAACACATATCATTGCAAAGTGAAGTCAACTTCTTTATTTGGAAACATTAGCAACATACAGTGCAAACTTCCAAAACATCTATTAACAATAGAAGGTTTTGTTCCTCTCTTTAGTATAGGTTCAAACAAGTTTCTTATAGAAGGGGGGGTAAGGTAGGGTGTCACCCCATAAAGTTCTCTAATAATATTTTTACGCGACTCATGCATGAGCCCAAGCAGGCCAAGTGTTGTTTCCATGCATTGATACCAATTTGTAATACACCCGACCCCTAAATACTCTTTTAAGGGGTGGGACATCATAATTTTTTTTTCCTAACTATCTTAAATCCTAATTCCAGGATCTCCATTGGATACTACTCGCTACGAGCTTTCTAACGATTGCCACCACACTAAAATCTGAGCTTTGGTTTGCAAGTTATTGCCTCCCGAAGTTATCCGGGTGTTATTAGTTGGGGTCTTCGGCGTTCAACGCTGAATGCCCCTTTTCTTACTGCATGCATACTCTATGAAGTCCCAAAATCTATCCATGTGGTTTTGGCCATTCAACGATCGAAAATCGACATTCTACGTTGAACATCGGCGTTCGATGTTTGGCGATCGATGTTGGACGTCCCTTTTTCGACGTTCCGCGTTCGACGTTGAGGTTGAATGTTCGAACTTTGATGACCATCGATCGACGTTGAACATCTATGCACTATACCATGCCCCAAATATTTGAAACTCCTGAAGTCCCAGACTCTTGGTCACATTACCAACCACATTGGTCAGGTGGGCATGAACCGAAGGCTGACACACGATGAGGGCAAGGGGTGACATGTGTCCTCATTAGGGTGTGACAAGTGTCATGCTCTAATAGTATAAGGGGTCTATGAATCATATCTCGGTGACACATGGCACCTTAATTGCAGGTCCACGCCACCCTGGATGACGTGAGTGTGCCATGCCAGCTCCATATATACGACCTTCTATCTTCCTTCAAATCTCATGGTTGAGGTCTTTCCACGTAGATGCATAGATCCATGGCTCTTATTACTTTGAAACTCTAAGATTTAGAGCTTACCAACTCCTCACATCACGAATCCCTCAAAGAGCCAAGTCTCTGGACTCTCGGATCTAGCGCCATGTGTCCTCTACCTATCAATGGTTGAGATTCACCTTGCCGTTCGCTACTTCAGGAGTTTTCACACCTTGAAAAATCTTGGCCAAGTTCCTTCGGAGTACCAAGTCTTCGGACTATAGGATCTGTTTCCATGTAGCATCCCATCCAATGGCTCTAGTCCAACATACAACATTTGATAGGGGACAAGAGAGGGCCACATGTCACCCCACTACGCATTCCCAGTTGGTTGGGAAGTTAAGAGGGGTTCTCAACGGAGTTCTTAGATCAATGGTTGAGAGGGATCTTGAAGGATCTAAGGATTGACGATCCATGTCACTTAGGAAGTTCAACATTCGGGAGTTCGACGCGTATCTTCTAGCTTCCTCTCTCGAGCTCCAAATCTTCGAACCACGCCCGATATATTGCCAGGTGTACCTAGCATTCCCAACCAGGATTTACTCCGGCTTGCAGAGCTCTAGGGAAATCGTGTGTTCCTATACCGCTGAATACCCAAAATTCCAGATAGCCGTTGATTTGTCGACACATGTCCCTTTATTCTCAACGGTCCTGATTAACTTCCCGATTCTAACATTTGAGAGTTTCGGCTTTAGACCATCCCTATTCTCCTGAAGTGGGATTTTTCTGAAGTTCTTAATGCTACCCCTTCCTAAGTTCGATCTAACGACTGAGAGAGATCTCCATTGGATTCCCAGATCTATGACCCTATCAATTCTCGACTCTGGCCTTCAACTATTTTCGAGGATTGTGGAATCATAAGTCCTAAAGTCCTGGAGCCAAAGTAGCTTCACTCCTTTTGGGCTTAGTGAGGGGTTTCCAACCCTGGGTCATATGGGATCATATTTGGATTCTGGGCTACACTAAACTCTTAGTCGAGACTTGATTAAGGCCATGGATATGAACCCTCGGTCACATGGGTGGATAGTATGAAGGAAATGCCCTTCTCCCATAGAGTTGAACTTGACATTCCCACTAAGGTAAATTCAAAAGGTAGGTAGGACTTAGACGTTTCAGTTAATCCTACCCCAGCTCTCCTGCATATTTACATCCCATAACTCTCTAACGACTAAATTGAGGTAAATCAAAGACCATGTAAATATAGAAGTTTACATAAGAAAATGAACATTTCTAATGACGGTTCAAATACTGCAAGACTTAACCATAAACTCATACATTCAATCATCACATCCAATATATTACATAGAGTATGAAAATACTTATCAGAACTGGAAAAAGTGAAGCGACTGTTGAAAGGGGTGCCTGTTTCCTCCCAACCATAGGCACAACCACTCCTGATGGATTTACCATTGGCCACCCCCGAGCTAGACCATGATGCTCCAAGAGAGATTCTTTCTCCTTGCTCCACGACGGTCAGGGACGAAGGTTACTCTCCTCCTCCCACAGGAAATTAGCAACGAGTTTTCTCTACTCCAAGCAAGGAGGTCTACAAGAGCACTTCCTCAGTCACTCATCAACCTCATTTATCAACTTGTAGAAAAACCCTACCCATGGATTCTTACAGCCAAAACGAGCTTTATTCTCAACTTTTCTCTCAACTCCAGAGTCGAAAAAGCACGCTTTCTTCTCTTTTGGAGATTGTTTTCTCTACTCTGCTTCATTGCAGATCTACCTCTGTCCCCTGAATTACCTCCTTTCTTGCCTTCCTCAGCAAGGTTGTGTGGGTCCAATTCCCCAATTCATGGTCAGGCCTAGAATCCTTACATATGGGTACCCTGCCCCATCTCCTAATTAACTCTCAAGGATAGACTTCCAACTACCAGCCTAACTGGTAATTGGAAGTCAGAGGACTGTTGAGAAATTACACCTAGTAGGTACTCGTTTGGTGGGGGTCATCTCAACCATTCTTGGTTTCCCTCACCATCTCTCTATAACATCCATGGTCCATCTTGGAAAACTCTCCCCTTTCAGCAGTTGTGCAACACATATCCAATTTCTATTAATAACAGAAAATTCATACATTGACCCTTTTATACAAAGGTTCATCAAATCAAACATTGACACATGTTCAGTCTGCCATAGTCTCTTGGCTAGTTATAGTTATATTTACAAACTAGGGGAAACATGGGTATTACATACATCCATGATACCCTTTTGTTATAGGACCTGCGATGTTATTGTATACAGAGCATGTTAGTGTAAAAAATATAGTTGGACCAAATGAAGTATGCCAAATAACATTACAAATATAARCGAATCAATCAACCTGCTTACTAGAGAAAACTCCTAGTCCCGGATAATCATGCGTGGTGTATGCACATATTCCATACAACATAAAATACCTCTCCATTGGGATGGGTCTTGATACATCATATACATGTATTCCTTCCCATAWTTTCTTAAATTTATCGATCAATGGTTGGAGGTAGACATCCATTCTCTTCACTTATCTTTTACTCGGGACTATAAGAGCCAACATAAGATGTTAAATCTTGATGAAAAACTATGGGGGGATATTKTTATTGATCACTACCACTTGCCAAACATAATAGTTGGTGTTTTGGAGGGAATACATGTCAACTCCATCCATAACTATTCTCAATTGTAGGCTTCATACTTCATCCTTGAATTTATCAGGCCATGTACCCTCTATATGCTTCATGGATACTAAATTTGTTAGGATTCACATAACTCCTAGCTCACCTCTATGTGAGGGATGCCACCCCTGCAATATGTCTAACTGTTTGCAACGAAAGAGCCTTTGAATCCTTGGAATTATAGGCATGTGTCTCAATATCTTATGGGTAGGACCATGTGCCTTACTTTTTATTTATTTTTATTTTTATGGTACCTGTCATGCCCACATTCTGGACATGTCTCTTTGCCCGCATATTCATTTTTTGTATAGAATGCGATCATTCAGACATGCATGGTATGATATGTACTCAACACCCCACATTTTCAACATTTTCTTTACCTCTTCGTAGCTATCTAGCAAGACATTATTACTCAAAAGTACCTTGTCTTTTAGTAACCTGGATTTAGTGGGCAATATAAATGTTCACTATCATTAAGCATGAATAAAATCAACCCTTTTCTTCCTTAATTGTGTGACAAGATTCCTTAAAATATTAGGGGAATTGATGGTTAGTTACCTCAGAAGTGTTGAGAAAATCGTGTTTGATGTACCATACATTTCTTTCAAGTGGTACAATAACATTGTTGTCCCTAGTTGGGTAGACCTTGACCCCTGTAGTCGACCAAAGAGAGGGGTGGTGGAAGCAGATTTCAGGCTTTCAAAAAAGGTATCTACAACATCATCATCCCCTAGTTCATTTTGCTATAATGCATCTAACAACATTCCCTCCATGGCTTGGGTATCTCACAAAAAATCATCCATACCAACCTCTACCTTCATCCCCAACATGTGAAGAACTAGTGTTACTGTAGAGGTTTTGAATTGGTGACTCATGAAACAGTGGGAATTGAATAGGTGGTTGTTTCAACCATTCTCGCTATGCTTCCTCTCTCAGTCGTGCTCATTTAGCAACAAGCTTGTGACTTGACATCATAGTGGGGTGCAACGGTTGATGGTGGATAGGTCGCTTGTCATAAGAATCTTGATTGTAAAAATATTGAACATTACATCAATAATATTAGTAACACAATGCATTTAATATGTTACAAACATTTTACTAAACACTTATTAGAAGCATGGATTTTATTTTTTATTTTTAATTTAATTTAATTTATTTTTTATTTTTTCGAATAATAAACATGCAACCAACCACTTTATAAAACAAATGTCAAATTAAACAATACATTTACATTATTTCCATTGAAAATCCAAAAATACAATTACTTAATCATATTTTTCTTACACCCTACGAGGTATCTACATAAATGAGATCCAATTCACAATGTAATATTGTTGATCCAAGTTGGTTGCTAGAAGATGGCTTGTTACGATTGGTAGGGTAAAGCAACTGTCCATTTTCATTAAACATTTTCTTGTGATATCTTTCTTTTGATAAGAGCTTGCATAATTTTAGGACTACTGGAGTATCTTGAACATCTGAACTCGATCATGAATCTTGATTATGCAAAATTCAATGAACAATTATTCAACTGCACCTGCATCCATAACATAAATTCAATGAGATAAATGAATTATAAATAAAATCTATATGTACTGCAATCGGTGTGAGAACTAGAAGGGCTTGCAATGATACAAAATGAGTTGGAATTTGAAGAATTGGCCATTTGATATTATAATTCCTTTTTTTCTTGCATTTGAGCCAAAGTCGTCATCTTGGGAAGCATAAAATAACCTAATTTCAAACATAATTTCGAATAAATTTTATAAAATAGTGTGCTTAATCATTTAAAGACACACTAGTGCGTTTTGACAAACAAAACACACTGGTGCATTTAATTGAGTGAAGCACCAAAGACTGACCTCCGTTATTGCCTCCTCAAAGCAAAACCTTCACAAAATTTAACTGTGGATGTTTTCATTTGCATTTTTCAAATTAAATTGTTTTACAATGCATTATTACTTACACACCACACCTGTGCATTTCTAATTGTATAGCACACTGACTGAAGAAAGTTAATGCACGTTTACTACCAGTGCATTGAAATTTATTACAAAAAATAAATCGATTACGTACACACCACACCAGTGCGCTGATCATTGTATAGTGCATCAAAAATGTAATTTTCAAAAAAAACAACATGCGCTTTTATCATCAATGCACTGAAATATACAATGAAAAAATGAATGGGAATTTCAGTTTTTGTGTTTATAAATGAAAACCCTATTCATTCTTTTATTTTTTTGTCAAAATTTATAAGGGATATTTATGCAACAAAGATTTATTAGCAAAGACTTTAGAGTGGGTGGATTTTTTTGAAGAGCCAAATTTGAAAGGGATTACTGTAGATCACATACAAATATGCAGAGAATAAGTTTCAGGTATATGCTTTCATTTTATTAATCATCTTAATCTTTTCCCTATTTGATTCAAACAATTTTCAGTGCACTTCCAAACAAAAAAAAAGAGTCTCATAGTTACTTTCAGTATTGGAAGCCCTAATTTCCTCACTGTTTTTTTTTATTTCTCTTTCTATATTTCACAAGGAGAATTTTTTTAAAGAATTTTTTTTATAGGCTTTGTTTATTTATATATGGGTGTTTCCTATTCGTTGCAATGCAACCACTCATTGCGTTGGATCCTAAACCATCCTGTTGTTGTCATTTTTTTAAAATACCTTTGCGGTTAACGGTGCACTCTATACACAGAAAGAGCACCGATGCATATTTTTATGTCAACAACACTGCTTAATTTAAATTAGAAATAATATTAAAGAAAAACCTTTTTGCGGTCGACAATGCATATTGTATCTAGATAGGCATCGAGGCACATTTTCTTACAAAGAGCACTGTTTAGTTTAAAATGGAAATAATATTGTTTTTTTATGTGGAAACTGCCATGTCTTAAATTTGTTCACAGGTCGACGGTACGTAATAAACAATACTCAGGAAATTGTGCTTTTCTTAATTCATAAAGCACCAGTCGAAAATAAAATTTTGTAAAATGTTTTCAATTTTGCAACAACACTGTTATAATATATTGGTGCGTATAAATATGGTTGAAGCATCATTGCGTATAAACATGGTTGACACTCCGGTGCATATTAACTTACTATACACATTGATATCTTATTTTGTGAAATATTATAGAATTTTTATATCTAATGATTCCTATTTTTTTTTCCATGAAGATTTTGAAAATTCCAAGGGACAAATAAGGGGAAAACCAAGACTTAGTAGGGATGTTAAAAAAAAGAGTAGAGGAAGATGGTAAAAAAAATGAACATAATTGCATCGCAAGAGGAGCCATCCCAACTGCAATGTGCATCAGAGGTATGCAATCATTTATTTGTTATTTTATGTACATGGAATTTAATTATTGCGTGAAATACTAATTTTCAATTGTTTTGCTGCAGAAAAAAAAAAATAGAATCCATTCAACACATAAGACAGGACGACGAGGAATAAAAGGGGTGATCGTAAACTTTGTGAATATTTACATTTTCAACATTTCTTAAGATTTCATGCTTGTTGTGTTCTTTATATTTAAATAATTAATTTACACTTATCCATGGATGTCTTCTAATAGGTGCTAACATATAAAGAGGAGCCAACCCATGGATTGATAAACATTGGGTTAAGTATGGGTTGTGAGTATATGTTGAACTATGAAAGTTTAATCCAACAATTTGTAAGTAGCTATGTTGTTTAACTTCCCTTGTTTTATAATTAATCAAACAACAAGAAACATTTAAATTAATTATATCGACTATGCTTTGTCATGGCGTATTAAACATGCAGGAAACAAAGTATGGAATGTAACCAACAGAACAGATTTTGAGAGAATGCATGAAGCATGGATTCAAAAGAATGTGTATTGTTTATGAAAGTCTTGGTGCTAATGCATGTTTTTTGATTTACACAATCATGTATATTCTACTATATACATAAATGCAGATATACTTATTATGACTATAGATGGAAGATGAAGGGGCAGAACATAAAAAACAAGCCGATCAAGAAAACATTAGGTTAAATAACCAAAGTACAATATTTCCTACAAATAATGAAGAAATTAGGCATGCACGTAGCTCGAGAGATGACAATAGTTCAACTGATGAATGACAATAAATATAATTGAATGTTACTGTAAGTGTTATATTTTGGAATATTTGTCTTTGAAAATCACATATTTTGTTTAATGTACTCAACATATTGTCCCAATAGCACGAGGACATGTTACCAATAAGTGTAACAATTACATACTGCTTGCAATTTGATTATTGTGGACCTTTACATTGTCCCTTTTTGTATGACAATGGGTCTCTTATTCATATATAATAAAATGGGTTTCTTGTTCATATGTAATAAAATGGGTTTCTTATTTTACTGCATTGTTGAACATTGTAAAGTGTTGCATTGCTGAATAATTAATATGTATATGATTCTTATTGTTACAAATAACAAAGGTGTAAATTGTTGGATAACACATTAATGCAATCATTATATCAAAATGCAATAACAAAAATATAAACAATATTATTATAAAAACTATTTGATTTTGAAATGATTAATTGAAAATTTGTAAAAAAACAATTAATTAAAATATATACATATAAGTGCACTGTATTCTTATGAACTCACTATACGGTGCATGCCCTAATATAGAAAGCAATTCATTTTGAGGAGTCACACCGGTGCACATTAATTATAATAACGCACCAGTATGAACTATTGAGAAAAAATATCGTTCCATAAATGACATAAAGTACAATAATATTTATCATTTCAAATTGTATAGAGCTCATGTTTAAAATGTACACCAGGGCACTAAATATAATGTACACACTGGTCAATTACTTTTATTATACGCATTGGGGATCTAAATATAATGTATGCACCAGTGCTTTTAGTATAATATATGCTCTGGTGCTTAGTAAAAATAATGGCATCGACATCTCACCTCAAATATTCGAAATTTCACTACACTTCAGTGCACATGGTAATACAAACAGTGATACATACTAATTATATAAGCACCGAGGAACACACTATATTAAATGCATTGAGGCTCATGATAAATTAAACGCATCGAGGCTCATGATAAATTAAACGCACCAGTGCACACTATAACTTAAATGCACTAGTGCTTCATACACAAGCAAGGCAAAATTGTTGCATAGAAATTATAAGAGCATCGATGCTTTACAAAAAATGAAAAATGTGAAACCGGTGCATAATAATTATAAATGCACCAGTGCATTTGTATTATATTAACGCATAGGGGTGGGTTTGTCAAGAGTGCACTAATGCATTTTGACAATAAAAACACAGAAAAAAAACCTCTGCTACAACATCCGTCTGCCCAATTTTTTTTAGTTATATGGAACATTCGTTAAAAACTTCACTAAAACCTTCGTAGTCAATAGAGGAGGTTATAGTGGAGGTGTTTTTGAAATTTTTTCCGAATTTTATAACACCAAAAGCCTCCACAAAAAACTTCGCTAGACGGTGTTTTCCTTGTAGTGAGTTATTATTCCTATCTCCATATGGATTCCAGTCTTCACATCACACTACAACACACCTTACCTTAAATTCCATTGGCCCGAGCGCTTTCAGAGAAATATTACACTATTTATATCATGTATGTAGATGTGTCCTAGTGGATGAATGGAATACAACCAACCTTCTGTCTCTTTGATAACTTGAGCATCCAACCAGAGTTGAAGCTCATTGCTTATATTTGCGATTTTGTCATCTTGCTTGGATTCAATCACTTCTTTGAGATATCTGAGGTCCATTTGCACTAGAATCCAATAAAAATCAAGAGTGGATAGCTTCTATGAGAAAATATTGAGGAAGGGTGCAACTATAAAGGATTGCTCAGAGTTTAGGGTTCTAGTGATGGTGGTTTATCATTGGCCTTTACTATTCAACAATATTCTCTTATAAGGGATTGCTTCATATTTTCACAATGTGCAAGGTCGACTCCATCACTATTTCAAGGGTTAGGCTCCTCAAGATTTTTTGGGGTTTTAGGATTTGGTAGTTTCTCCAATTCTTCTTGGGTCATTTCCTTGACGGTTGATTAATTGCGGGCTTTGCCACTTTCCCATATGTAGCAGTCTATATGGATATGCTATGGTTTTGCAGGATTGCTAGCAAGTGATGTTAACAACATCATGATTCTTAATGTTACTCCACTATCACTAAGGTTGGAAACAAAGTAGTGGAAGGAAAGGAAAATGGCCCTTTTGTGAAAGAACCATGGAGCATTTGTTTAGAAGCCAAAGACCCATCTAAATATTTTTGAAAGAATTGCTTGTTCACATAGGTTTTTTTCTACTTTCACGACGCTTGTTCCAATGATAACACACTCTTCAAGGTAGTTTCCTTAGACATGGGATGTCATCCTGCATATGATTTCCTAGTTATCTTGGTATCAACATGTATGGGGAAGAAATAATCTATTTCTTCTCAATAGAGAATGAAAACAACATGACCAAGAAACCTTTTACACTCAAAATGTTCGACCAATAGTGAGTGGGTTGTCCAAGAATGTATCATTTTGACCGATAGAAAATTGTTGTTCATAGGCACTATATTTATTCTAATAGGTTTAACAAGATAAAGAAAACCCTAATATGTACCARAATGACAGTCTCATGCTTTTAAAGATGAGCCTAAAGTTGGGATCTTTGTGACCAAGGGTGGATTTTCTGGTTTTTTAAGATATTGTATAGTTTTGTCTTCTAGTATATGTCGTTATTGTTTGGTTGTGGTTTTATGAAGTTTCAAATTATCTTTTTGGGGATCAAATCCTATTGTTTAGCTAGAACTTTGAATTCTTGATAAATTTGGTTTGAATCGATGAAGTTTACAAATCTCATCGAGCTTAAATATTGAAGTCATTTTGCAGTCTTGAAGATTTCGCTTTTGCAGGGGTAAATATTCAGTTTATTTCGGTGCACAACTTTTGGAAAGAGGATCAAGAAATCAGAAGTTCTTTTTATAATGAGAGACGACACATGAAATCCTGAATATCAATTTAACTCCATAATCAAGAACATTGGTAAATTGCAAATAGTATTTTTTAAATTTTACTTGTGTTTTTTTTTAAATGAAGTTGAATTACACTATAAATGGGTGAATTTTTGGTATACGATGACACCCCTCATTTGTTGAGTTTGAATTGTAGATTCTGATTGTTAAAGGGTGATTTGCAAGAAACCATTTGAGGTCTAAGTTAGTCTTTAAATGGATCGAATTGATGAATTATTAGAGCTAATGAACATTTTAATACTCTCTACTGTCGACAATATGGTCAGAACTGACAAAGCAACTATTCAATATGTTCTAACTTGTTTGCAAGCTTTGCAAGCTGAAGTAGAACTGCTTCAAATTTAGACTCAAATTATTCATGATAAAATTCAATGAAACAGTATTCAGCATTCTAAACCAATCCTTGTTCAAAAAAACCCTCTTTTTGATGATGATGACGATGACGATGATTTAGATCAACAACTAGTACATGATCAACTTAGTGAGCCAACTTCATATACAAGTTCATATGAAGATGAAGTTGTGCATGAACAAGTTCATATTTCTCTTTTTAAGACAATCATCACACCTTGGGAAGAAATCAGAGACAATAAGCACATAACATGTATTGGATATGAAAATGAAGTTACCTTTGATATTCTAGATTATACCAAATCAATCTAGTTCCAAAACATTGGATTCCTTCAAGAAAGTGCATATTCACCTGCTCTAGTTCAAGAGCAGATTCTTAAATGCCAACATTGTCATCGAGTTGGCCACATGGAGGATCAATTTTTTGATCTTCATCCTTGTGAGCATTTTGGAAAGCATAATAATCCTTTAGACAAATGTCCCAAATGCAAGAAATTTACAAGAGTAAAGAATCACTATGGGTGGATCACTTCTTGGCAATGGTCATCAACAACCAAGAAAATATATAGGTCATACTGAAGAATTCATTCTTGAGTATTGACACATCTTGCAGTGGAAATATTTTCATCTTCCCACCTTGTACATGATAGGGGGGAATAGTATCAATGATTGACAACCATTCTTCATGTTTCGAAGTCCTATTAATTGAGAAAGAATAAATGAGCTAGAGTTAGAGCCACCAATGTCATTTTGTTTGTGGTATTCCTTAAACTTCCATTTAGTAAAGACTTACAACTTCTGATCGACAACAATTTGTGGTCATCTTAAACTTCCATTTAGTAGAAGACTTACAACTTCTGCTAGACAACAATTTGTGGTCATATTAAACCTCAATTTAGTAGAAGACTTATAACTTCTACTATACAACAGTTTGTGGTCATCTTAAATCGCCATTAATAGAAGACATCAAATTCTGCAAGGTAAAACCACCAGATTTAGAGAGCACATTCAACCATTCACAATGGTCCACTTTTATATTTCAACTCTCTTATTAGACTCACATACACCCCTTTGAATTAAAGTGGGGAATGTTGGAAACATAATTCATTAGGGTTATCATTATTCACTTGAGAAGGAATATTAAATGTCACAAGTGATAAGAATGGTCATCAGGAGTCCAAGAGGCCTCTTGGAAGATGAATCCAAAGGTCTAGATCATGTATTTATACATGTATCATATTAATAAAAATGTGTTCCACGTTGATCTACATTCGTGTGCATTCTAACATGAATGAACATAGAGAGAGATTCAAGGGTGGTAGGGGCGAATTTAAGGTTATGAATGAGGGGAATATAGAGGGTTGTGATATTAGGGGTGGGGGGGAGAAGGTGGTTATTTATATGAACAAACCCATGCATGTTATTAAAGGGGATTCTATGTTGGATGAAGGTACACCAATCGTAGTCTTTAATGAAATGAAAATGGATATAATAGAAAAGGAGTCAAATTACCGTACAATCCATGTAATGTACCCAATACCCTTTGTGCACATTGAGGATATGGGGTACTTCTTGAAATCACCAATTTCACTCCAAATTAGTTTCCCCGATACCTTTCCTCACTATCCTACTATTAATTAATTAATACACACATGCATGACAATGCAAAATTATGCAAGAATAATTAATCATTTAGTCACAATAACACCATAAATTATAATAGTAGGCTTACACATGCAATAAGACTTAGCAAACCGTAAAGTAATAAAATCCATAACATAACACCATTAATTTAACACAATTTACAAGTACATTAATGAACACTTATCTATCTAGAAAGTTTTCCACCAACTGGTTGTACAAGAAGGATGTTCCGCCCAACCATAGGCTCAATGTTTGATCAAGATTTTATGAGTAGAACGAAATGACTACAGATTATTAATAGATGCTTAACACAGAATAACAAAGATATAGTAAAACTGGTTTTCTATTCAATAAGGAAATAAGCTGAAACTGTAAAATGCAGCGGAAAAAAAGCTTGCTGGAATGGTGGTGGCTTATCTCTGAGAAGAGATGTGACGGCTGTGCTCATTCACAAGAAGATGATTACAATGAGGCTCCAAAGGCCTTTTTACAATAAACAAGAGTGTCAAAACCCTAGACATCCAAAAACCTAACCCTAGGAGATGAAGCTCCAAAAGTCACGTGGGCCCCATTTGGGTAAGTCAGTACATCAACTTCCCAAGGTCGTAACTTTTGCATACGATCTCCTTTTTAGGCATACGATAGCCCATTGGAAATATCTGTCCGAGGACTACAACTATTGACAAAAATTTCATGATGAAACTTTATGATTGCTACATACCCCAAAAAACGTCGTTTAGGGTCTCAAAACGGCTCTGGAAGTTCAGGACCCGAAAAACTACTAAAAATAGTAAATTACCAAAATGGCCAGAAAGCTGTTTTGAGCCAACTAGAAAAGGTGGGTGGCCACCGATATCTAGCTGGATCAATCCTCCCTCCTTAGGAAACAATGGTCTCCATTACATTGAGTTCCCCCATCAGATGAGGAAATTTCTGCTGAATTTGGCCCGGGGTGAGCCACTTGCCTTGGTGCAGGAGCTGCCCTGCTTTGATGACTCGATAAAGCTGGATCCTTTGCTATCGAGTGCCCTTGATTTGTGTGTCCACAATCTGATCACTGGATGCCTTTTGTATGCAATCGGGGTTGAGCTCTATTGGTGTCAGCTGTTCTTCTACGTCTGAGGTGTCCAATAATGGTGGGAAATAAAGCTGAAGGAGGTCCACGTTGAACACTGGGTGCAGGCCAATGAAAGGAGGAATGTTGAGCTCAAAATCATTATCCCCTACAACCTTGGTGATGGTGTACAAACCATAATGGAGTGGGAGAAGCTTTCGATGGGGTCCTGTAAGGTATTCTTTCTGCAAGTACAACCAAACTTTTTCGCCCACCTGAAACTTATGTGGCACCCGATGTTGATCATGGCGCTACTTGTACTTGTCATTGAACTTCTGTAGGATATCCTAAACCTGTTGGTGGATGTGATGGATCCGATCAATGAACCAGGTGGCTTTGTCAGCTTCAATTGGAGCAGAAGATGAGTCGACTGAGGTGACCACAAGGGGAAGTGCAACATCTATGGGGCCCAATGGTTGGAATCCCAACCCCACCTGAAAGGAGTTGTGGCTGGTTGAGCTATGCAGAGATTGGTTGTAGCTATTCTAGACATAGGGAAGACTCTCATCCCATGTGCAAGGGTGCTTGGAATTATACATGTGCAGGATATGCACGATCATTCGATTTATGACCTCGGTTTGGCCATTTGTCTGGGGGTAGAAGGCCGTGGATTTAGTGAGCTTGGTGTCCAGTAGTTACCAGAGGCTCGAACAGAATGTGCTGAGAAATCAACTATCTTGATCTGAGAAAATGGTTTGTGGGATTTCAAAATGTACCCAAACTCGTTCAAAGAAGATCTTGGCAGTGGCTTTTGCTGTGATGCTCTTCTTGCAGGCAACCAAAATCACCATCTTAGAAAAGCAATCAACAACCACAAAAACACAGTCATTTCCTCACTTGGTGGATGGGAAGCCTGACATGTATTCCATTGAGATGGATTCCCATGGCCTGTTAGGAGTAGGAAGAGGGGTGTATAGGCCCCGTTTCTTAGTGGTCGGTTTGGCAATAGCGCAGACAGTGCAAGACCTGATATACTTGCTGACCTCCTGTCGAAGTTTCGACCAGTAGAAATGTTTCTTTAGCATCACCACTCTATTTTCAACGTCGAAGTGTCCTATCACCTGATTGTAGTGGGCTTCCCATATCAACTTTGCTCGCTCACTTGATGGAACTCAGATATGGCCCAAACGACACAACAACCCATCCCAAAGATGGAAATTATCGACAATTGCTTTTGCACCCAACATTTGGTAGGTGGTGGTGAAGTCTGGGTCTGTCTCATAGAGTTGGGTCCATCCAGAGGTCTCATGGCCGCAAGAGTCTAACACCGTGGTGAGTGTCACGACTGGTGGTCTACTGAGGCAATCAATGACACGGTTGGTGCTTCCTGTTTTATACTTGATGTTGAGGTGGAATTGCTGTAAGTATGTGGACCACTTTTGATGGCGGTCATTCTATAATTTTCTTTGTGTCTACATGAACTGCAGTGGCTTATGATCAGTGTGGATGACTGTCTCCTTCCGAAGAATGTAATGTCTCCACTGGAAACATGCTTGCATAATGGAGTACATTTCTTTGTCTTAAGTAGGTTACTTACGAACATCATTTGATAGTGTCTCACTATGATAGGCCACGGGGTGGCTGTGTTGAGTGAGAACAATGCCCACATCATAGTCTGAAGCATCTGTCTCGATCTCAAAGGGATGCTGCAGGTCTGGTAGTGAAAGTACTGGGGATGAGCACAAGCGATGCTTCAAATCATCAAACTCTTGTTGTTGGGACCAACCCCATGCAAATTTTTCCTTACCACCACCCCTGGTTATTTAGCTGAGGGCACATGCAATATGGGAGAATCCTAACACGAACCTGCGGTAGAAATTGGCAAGGCCCAAGAAGCTTCGAAGATCAGTGAGTGTGGTTGGGGCTGGCCAGTCACGAATGACTTGGATCTTTGATGGATCAAAATGTACACCATGCTGATCAACAATGTATCCTAGGTAATGGACCCTGTCCATACCGAAGGAGCATTTTTCCAAGTTGGCGCATAGCTTGTGCTGCCGCAGGGTGTGCAAAACCTGCTGAATATGCTGCAAGTGTTCTGCCCAAGACTTGTTGTAAATGATAATGTCATCCAGATACACCACTACAAAAGTATTGGTGAATGGTCACATGATATCATTCATCATCCTCATGAAAGTGGCTGGAGCATTTTCCAAACCAAAGAGCATGACCAACCATTCAAAAAGGACATCCTTTGACTTGAAGGTGATCTTCCATACATCTGTCTGTTCTATCGGGACTTGGTGGTAGCCATACTTCAGATCAATCTTACTGAAGTATTTGGCTCCCATGATTTGATCAAGGAGGTTGTCGATTTGGGGAATTGGGTACCGATTTTTGACTGTGATTTTATTCAGGGCCTGATAATCAATGTAGAGTCGCCAGGTTCCATCTTTCTTTTGTACCAACACGATTGGGCTCCCACAAGGTGATGAGTTGGGATGGATGTGCCCCTTGTGGAGCAGTTCTTAGATCTATCGCTTGATCTCCTCATTCTCTAACATAGAGTGGTGATAGATTGGCCCATTGGGTAGTTGTGCGCCGTGTTGACGATGAAAATCGCAATGAGTTTTTTTGCCCAAAAAGTATTGCTAAAGCCTATTATTATAAGCTAAAAATATAAATAATAGTAGTATGTGGGACCCCCTTGTAGCGGTGATCAAGTCTAGTTCTTATTTCATGGTTATGATGCCGTTCGACACTKCTTACATCATTGTTGAAATCTGAGTTTTATTGGAAATGAATAAGGCCTGTTRTGTGTGGGTTCTAATTGCGACAATTGGATGATGGACGAGGCATGTTATGTGTTTTTTTTGCTGCTTTAGGCTCAAATTTTATGTTACAACGACCTATGTTATCCATTGTTGTTATTGCTATATGTTCTTGGATCCATTACTGGGACACCTGCACAAGAGACATGTTAGTAAYAATAKATAAGAGCAATGGGAAAGAAATAAAAGCAATGTAACAAAATGMAAAAGGAAGGAACTAGACTATGCTAATATACTACTCTACATGCATTGAAATTGAAATAATCGTTGATAATCCTAGCTAACAATTTAATAGCTATGCGATTTATTGAGTTATACAAACATAGTTAATATGCATTATCATATAGTAGGATATGATGTGGGTGGTGCGTTTGACAAGTGATAGATGCTGATTCCAATGCATGGTTTAATTGAATGGTTAATGGATTAAGGGGATGGCATGTACCTAGGAATTGAATGACTAGAGGGTGGAGGCAACATGCATTTACTGCACGTCACCCTTACTCCCTCCACTGGACGCCACCCTAGTCAGACTATTATTCAACTGTGTTTTTTGTGGTTAGGCTCCGACTTTCAAGCAGAGGAAGAACTGCTCGGCTAGCTCGTGGTTTAAGGTGCTTTTGGTTACATGTATGCCTTTTCTCCATCCATGAATCTGCTCTGGTTATGAAATAGATATTGGCTCAGATGTATGGGTTTGTGCTTTCCTTAAGTATGGCATTTGTGTAAATTTGTGATATTTTTTTGGAATGAATCATTGGTGGTTTTCACTGCAATAATGTTTGAAGTCACAATGTTATTGGTCGTGCTGAGTGTTAGCAGCCATAAAGGATCTTTGTCATCCTTGCTGGTTTTAGTTGGAGGGTTTCATTTGGTCTAGAGTGGCTGGCTCTCTTCATGCATTCATATCACCATACCCAGTCTTTGGCCATCCACTGTATATGTTATGGGGTTTACTAGTTTTGAAACACCCCGTGTCACTGCGCAATGTGTTATATTGCTTCTTCTCGGCTTTGTTCCATCTCAACGTTATTAGTTGGTTGGTTGGGAGAGCCACAAGGGTTTTACCCTACGTGTGCTAAGTATTGTTACAAGGCCAAAATAGAGCCTTGCTCCTCAATTCAAAGTCTTTCCTATCACATGAATTGTCATCCTGTCCACAAAGTCAATTGTGGTATACCCTGTGTGTGCACCATTGGTCTTGGAGGTTTTCACTGGTGAGAGGAGTCGACTCTAGTCTCCCTGTGTTGGTCCATAGAGAAAACCCTTGATTTCTCAAGCTCGAGTGTTGATAGAGGGGGTCATTATGGCTTGTTGGGTATACTGTTGGTTGTTATGGATTGGTGGTGTATTGTCGACAAAGCTTGATTACCGACTCGTCTCGTTGATTATGTTGACAGTGGTGTTGGTTTTGGTATCTAGTCACTGCATTTGTTATTATAATCAAATGGATAAGCACAACATGGTTAATTGGATGATTGGTTAAATTGAATACACAATCACTGTCTTTTACATTGTGATTATTGAATTGATAACCCAACACTATTTTTAATTGATTAAGTCACAACATTGCTTCGTGCGTGATGCGTGGTTATGTGTAGCGTTCCTACAACATGGTAAGTTGAATTAATGATTGTTGTGACTGGTTTTTAAATTGTCGAATGGGACTATTTCAATCGTGGTAATCATGGCATGGCCATCCACTATATATGTTATGGGTTTTTTTTTCTTGATTGCGCCTTCAGAGAGGGTCACGGGTTTTTAAACAAAATGGTTTTGTTTATATCAGTTTGCGAGATGAGATTGGGCATACTATTGCTACCTCATTGTATTGGATTGATAGCCCAACATTGTGGATGTTCAAACTCAAAATAGTTAGTCATGTCAGTCACATAAATGATCTCACGTTTGGTTAAGTGGTCTGTATACCCCACAGTGTCGTATGAATGGAAATGGCGATTGCTGTTTGTGTGTTTAATGGCAAGTCAAGATGTTTTCAATTGAAATATGGATCATTGTGTTTGACTGTCTATTATGTATGTTTAATGAATATCATACATCTTAACAGAGATAGGCACGGGTGCAATGGCAGTATGGTCTCATTACAATTTGATTGTTAGATGGATTTGAGGGATAAAATCGGGTATGCTTTTATGTCTGTGTTGATGGAAAGTGGTTGATTTTGATGTTGAACATAGTGGAAATAAGTGACTGTTTATTCATTTGGGAATTGTTTTAAGATATTAAATGGATAAATGAGAAGAACATAGCTCCTCTATGGTTGCTGTGAAGTGCATACTGTCTTGTTTTGATGGCACTATGTTAAATATTTGATTACAAACAATGAGCAGGTTAATGTACATAATCAATTGAATATTTTATACATTATTTGATTATTTGATCACAATGATTATTTGGTTGGTGTTATTTCCTTTTACAAAATGGTTTTATGGATTACTTAATTAATTTTATGAACAATATCCGCTCTCCTTCCTACCATTATTTCTCTTTTTGCTAATTACAACCCCATCGCCTTCCCACATTCATTTTTCACTCCCCGTTCTAAAATTTAATTATAGTCAAGAAGAATTCTGTATTGAAGCAGTTTGAAGTCATAGTTCTTGGTTGGATCACAATGATATTTTCTTTGGTTTTCATTATAGTTGATTGCGTGTTGTCTTTGAGCAGTAACCATGTTTCTCTCAATAAAAACCCCTCGCATATTGTAGGACCTTTTGTTCACCCCCTTCTCATTGACAACAATTAAACAATTATATGGATTGGATTGCATGAGTCTGATATGTTGCCGAGCCAAAGCTTATTTCATATTTTTAAGGTGTTGTTATGTATGGTTGTAAAGGAATATTTGCTAATCAATCATGCATGTAGGAATGAGCTTCTTCAGCTGAGGTAGCCATGGCAGAGGCAACCGAGGGAGAGGTAATTAGAACAAAGGCCTAAGAAGGCCAAGATTCTCCTTACACTTTGACGTTGACTGACAAGAGTTAGGTCAATTGTTTCAGGCCAGATTTTTCAATTGGATTGGGAAAGGAGTGGTCCAACCTAGGCCTAAAAGGCCTCCTTTCCAAGCTCCATAAGCCGCTAGTATTCCCATTCCCCCTCATGCCTCATTGCAACCCGAGGTTCTCGAAAATGATGGATGGAAAGAGATTGTCCACCCAACAGTCTCCCAACATCGTGGATGGCCCAATTTGTGCTTACCTGCTCCCTTGCCTGTTAAATAGATTGTCCAAGCTGCACCTATCCACTCACCTGTTCAGCCCTCTCATGCTAGAAAAAGGTTGAAGACCGAGGCCCACCATGCCCTTGAAAAAGGAAAAGCCACTGCTGCCCCTTCCTCACCCTCCAATGGCTCTGATAAATCCGTGTCTTCCCAGATGCATTTGAGGGATGATTATTCTCATGTGATCAATGAGATTAGGCCTAAAGGCTCAGTGCAACCAAAGGTAAATTCAGAAAAATTGAAGGGTGACATCAACAATCAAGGAAAGATTGCATCTCAGAGTGGGAAATATGGTTTTTGAGTTTTTATGTTATTTATTATTGATGACAATTGACTTCAGAAGTTTTGGACAACATGTTTTCTTTGGATATATGAGTAATATATTTTTTGAAAATAGTTTCAAATATCAATGAGCTAATTGTCAAATGTTATTGTGATGATGGGAGTCACAAGGAGGGGTGTTTTTCTTAATTAACTAGTTATGCTATGATTGTTAAGAGCTAAAGGGAGTCACAAGAAGTCCCACCTACTAGTTATTATTTATTTATAACCCTTATTATGATTGTTACTTTTCCCCCTAACTAAAAAGTTGGTTGAGTCTTTAGTTAACTTAACTAATGAGGTAGTTCAACTACTTCAACCAATTCTAATTTGCTTAAATGAAAAAGGAAAGGGAGGAATAATGGAGGGATAGAAGAAGAAGCATACTAAGGTTTGCTCTTTGAGTTTATGTTGAGATAGTTCAGTTTTCATTCATTCCTTAATTCATCACAAGCCTAATTCTTTTTTATGATAGCATGGTCTTATTATAGACAACAAGATTTAGGGCTGAATTACATCATTCAGACACTTGTTTTTCAGAGGTGTTGATCTATCTTTGATAGTTTGTGTAGACTTATCTGTTTGTGAATTAATTTTCATGACTGACAAAGGCTATTGTGCAGAGTCGAGTGGGTAGCAATCTGTGGCAAGCTGATCCTTCTTTTTAGAGTTTAGTTTTGATTTTCTGTCAGAGGTCCTTTTGTATGTTCCATCGGGGATGTCTAAGTTTGACTTTTGTTTGAAATTTCTGCATGAAATTTTGTAAAGAGAATGACTCTTTGGAGAATTGGAATGAAATAAAGGATTTATTTATGTCTCATATGTATTGATTATCATCTTGGTGTCTTTAATTTGGTTTCTACATTTATTTCAACAACTACTATATTCAGAAAATCATATTAAAATGAATTCCCAACAAGCTTTTATATGTAAAAAAGACTATCCTAAGCACTTGTAATCAATACTTGTGAGTTAGGATTTTATTTTGATGGCTATAAACATAGCGTGACATTCCCTTCTATTTTTCTTTAGCCAAGCAGAATATGAAAATGCTCGAGTAAGATCATTTCATATCTTTTCCTCAACACCCCGGGGGTCATATCGATGGGGTGCTTGACCTGACAGTGCAGAGGTACCCCAGTAGGTGAGGAGAAGATATCTGAGTATTCTTTGACAACCTTATCTATTTTCTTCTGATGTGTGGAGAGGTCGGACACAAAGACCCTGAATGTGGTTGTGATATTTCACTCATTCCGAGAGTGAATCACGAAGAAGAAAAACTTCCCCGTCTGAGAGATGACCTTCCTGCATTGCTTGGCAGAGACCAAGGAAATAGAACTAGGTGGGACTGCCTTGAGTATCCTGTACAATTTCCTGTTCAAAGTAATAATAACACTACGAGGCCTATACTAATATACAACATGACATTTCCATAAATAAGGTTGGCCCAAAAGAACATCACAAATTTCGAGAGGAGCAACATCACACAATACCTCATCTTTGAAGGGCTTGATGCCATACGACAGTCGTCACTGTTGGCTGACGCGAAGATCGCTTCCTTGGAGGAGCCATCCAATGGTATAGGGTTGTTCATGCAATGTTGTCGGCAGGGCCAGCCACTTGACAAACTCTACTAAGATGAGGTTCTTCTTGCTACCGCTATCAATGATGAAGTGCAACAGGGTGCCTTTTACCCACATCTGTGAATGGAAGAGGCACTCTCCTTCTTTTGGCTCATCTGGTTGATCTAAAAATGAAGAAGACTTGAAATACTTGAAATTATTGCAATGTAAATGTTATGTGTTTAAAGCAAATGGATCAATTTTGCAACACATAAATTAAGGGATTACTTATGCAAAATACACATAGACAACAACATAATCAATAAACATAAGCACATAAACACAACAATTGATAAAGGAGTTCACCCCTCTCTTGGGCTACATCTCCTGGTCCAGCTTCCAATGGATCATTATTATTAATTGCTCAAAAGTGCTCAAAAACATGCCTTACAATGATCAAACTGACCAACTGACTGCTCCAATGGCTTCAGAGCGTCCAAAAACCCCTAGCTGGGCCTTTTCAGCACCTCAATCAGTCGAAAAACGAAGAAGTTAGGCCTTCTGGAAATCCCCTCTTCAAGCTTGCTGTCTCTGCATCTACAAATTGTACCCCCTTCAATTGAACCTGGCACACACACAATAAATACGTAAAAACCCAGCACCGAGTGCAACTGCACCAATGGTGTAAACTGTAGGACAGTTATGGGCGCGCCAACCCTTAACCGCCTAGCACCTGGCCACATAGGGGTCCATACGACCGCGCGCATTAGCAAAAGGGACAAACGGTTACAACCGTGCCAACCATACTAACTCCCCCGCGCCCCGGTTGTGGGCATATGGCATATAACATAGAACCACGGGCTATGTATTATAATCCCCGCGCCAACCAACTGTCGGGCTATACCATATATGGTATGGTCATATATGCAATCAAATGACCGCGGGTTGGGGCTAAGCCACGGCCCGACCCCCCTACCAACGGTTACAAACTTGAATTCAAATACAATAGAACTCACACATATTACAAGGCACAATGTATAACCCATTGGCCGGTCGGAGTTTGTGAAAGCTATGCGGTGGGGAGGTCTGGGGGTCGAACCCCACAGACTCCAATACATTTTAATAAACCAAACAAGTAACCAATACCGGGGTGCCACGTGGCAGCCCATGATAGGGCCACGTGGCACCCAATCACTTGCCCAAACAGTGCCACATGTCGAATTCCCATTCGACTAGCTGTCATCCAATAATTAACTGCCACATCACCACATGTATGACCATATGGCCCTGCCACGTTAGCCTGTACGGACTGTACAGTCAGCATCATTTTTTTTTTGCCTGTTTGACTTAATGAACAGATTGCAATATCTCTCGCTCCTGACGTCTGTTTGAGATGAAATGAGTTGCGTTGGGTTCGCAACGACGAGGCCTACACTCTCGTCTGGTTTGAAGTGATTCCGAGCACTTTGAATTTTTGAGCAAAATTTGATCCCCTGATCACACCTCCCCATTGGGAAGCTTTTGGACCTCCAAAAGACTATTTTCAGTCTATGTGAAGATGAGGGTGAAGTTCCCTCACCCTTCCAACCTCAATCCACTTGGCCTTGCTTGGATTCCTCCCTTTAAGACCAACTCGAAGATACTCCACATTTTCTCGTTTTGAAGTTCGCATTCTCCTGTCAAGGATGGTGTCTTCATGCAGTTCTGTAAGATACTCTGGAGAAAAATCATCTATGGAAGGAATATGAACATGCTCTCCTTGATCATCAATCAATGGAGGCTCATACAACTTCAAATTCTCAACATTAACAGCTGCATACATCTGCATATAAGGAGGCAAATCTAAATGAAAAGCATTGTTACCAATCTTGTCGATAATCTTGAAAGGACCATATCGAATCGGTTTCAACTTTTTACCTTCTCCTTTAAGCCTCTCCTTGCTGATGTAAATCCAAACTTCATCTCCAACTTGGAAACTATGATCAACACGATGCTTGTCATGTCTCGTCTTGTACTTGGCCTGACTCTTTTCCAACTGCTCTTGCACCACTTGATGTATCGACTGAATTTGTTCAATGAACTTCTCTACCCTATCAATGTCATACTGACCATCGACAACGATATCTTTCCCAAAGATAAAATCTAAAGGAGACTTAGGCAAATAGCCAAAACATGCTTCAAATGGCGACGTTTGAGTCGAAGAGTGCTTAGCTCGATTGTACGCATGCTGAATGTAGTGTAAATGTTCATCCCAAAGTTTAGGATGCTTGCTGCAATAAGCACGAAGAAGATGCACCACTGTACGATTTACCACCTCTGTCTGACCATCTGTTTGCGGATGAAAAGCTGTGCTCTTGTTAATTTTAGTGTCCATGAGTGCCCATAAACTCGACCAAAAACTTCCAACAAATCGAGAATCCCGATCATAAATAATGGACTTAGGCAATCCAAAATGCACCCAAACATTTTGAAAGAACAACTGTGCCGTTTGTTCTGCTGTTACCTGCTTAGTACAAGGCATCAAAATACACATTTTTCTAAATCGATCAACCACACCATAAAGATAATCATGACCTCGTCTCGACATAGGTAAACTACCTACAAAATCCATGGAAGTACTTTCCCAAGGTCGAGAAGGAACTGGAAGTGGAGTATACAAACCCAACTTTCGATTGCTAGGTTTACTTGTAGCACACAACGAACATCCTCGAACATATCTTGAAACACTTTCATTCATCTTAGGCCAGTAGCAGTATCTTTGCAAATTAGCCACTGTCTTGCCTACACCAAGATGACTAGCAATAAGAGAAGAATGCGCTTCTCTTATAATGTTGATTCTTTCCCCCTATGGAATACACAACTTGCCAAGATGATATAAGAGATTATTATGCACATGATAATCCAATTCTTCAACATGGTTAGAGT
>JASDQU010750396.1:14297-24754 GCA_032191745.1 Picea mariana
AAGTCATAACCATGGAAAAATTCTCTCACCTTTACATGTTTCAAAAGGAAATATTAGAATTAGGACCTATTTTCCTCTCTTGAGCATAGCCAAGGCCCCTAGCCTCATCTCCTTTGTGTAAAATTTCCTAGCAACACCCATAATACCACTTGGGGTTCAAAGACCCATAGATAGGACATGTGTTGAGATTTGGAGGCATTGTTCATAACACTAGAGACCTAAAAGGTTCATTTTCTTATGTAAGTTCCTTGTTTTCATTTTTTTGGCCATGGTCTAGGCCCCTAGACCCATCTCTACTACCAAAAACAATTAATGGTATCCCTATCACACTTAGAAGCCAAAGATCCCATATAAAGGCCTTATGTGGTGTTTCAATGCATCTTTCACCATGCTTGAGCCCAAAAATATTTGTTAAATTCCCAAGGACCTTGCCATACTTATTTGGCCATTGTAAAGATGTAAAGACCCATTATTACATTAGTAAAATCATTATAATGTCCCCTGGTAAACTACTCATAGTCAAAAGATGCCCAAGAGATGTAATGTTTTGTGGATTATAGGTGTATTTCATAGTGATTGAGACCAAGCAACATCATTTAGGGAACAAGGTCATTGTTTTCATCATCTTACCTTTGTTGGACCTACAAACCCATTCTTGGTGCACAACTAACCTAATCATAGGGCCCATAGCACCCTTTGAGGAAATTGATAACTAAAATAGGTCCAATGCATTGATTCGAGGACTCATCCATGAAACGTGGGCCTAAGGAGAAGGTCTTAGGGAAAAAACATTTTGTTTTCATTCGTCCACTATGGTCATGAACCTAAGACCCATCCATGATTCTCAAGACCTCATCATGAAACCCATATTTAACTCAGATGTAAAAGAATCAACGAAGAGGGCTCGTGTCACTGTTTCTAGGTGTTGTTCATGATTCTTGAACTCAAGAAGGTTCAATTAGGGATTGAGGTCATTATTTACTCCCATACCATGCTTATGTCTTAACACACATTCCCAGTGCACAAAAACTACTCTTGTTGCTTGTACCCCGCTGGAAGCCCAAAGACCCCCTACAAAGTTTGTGCATGTTGGTTTCAGTACTAGTTCAAGGCTAATCATATTGAGAATATTAAATAAGATCCTAAGACACTTGTTTTAAGTCTTTGATGATGTTCAAGCCCCCCCAAACCTTCCATGCTCTTTTGTCGTAGTATGAGGAGATGTTTATGATGCTTAAGCCAAAGAATCTATGTTTAGTGCCTGAGGTTTGTTTTCCTCACCTAGTCAATCTCAAGGGTCTGATGAAGTTCTTTCTCTACCACAACTATGGTCAAGGCATCAAAACTCAACTATGGTTCATGAAACATCTTAATGGAACCCATATCCAACTCTTATGTGTAAGTTTTGTTCATGGAACTTGAGCTCAAGAATGCTTAATTACAGCTTAAGGCCCTTGTTTACAAATTTGACCATATTTAGGCATTGACACCCATTTCTAGTGAAAAAAACATACTCATGGCTCCCATATCCCACTTGAAATTCTAAAAAGAACCCCTACAAAGGACTCATGTGTTTATTAAGGACTTGTTCCAGGAGCTTGAGCCTGAGAAGATTCAACAATATCATGGCATTCTTTTTTTCTTTCCTCAACCTTGTTCATGGCCCTACAATCCATCCTCGAGCCACAAAATCTCTTAATGGCATCCATATCCAATGTTTATGCCAACAACCCCCTAGAGAGGGTTTTTTTATAGTTTGCAGGTGTTGTTCATGGAGATTGAACTTGACAATGGACATTTAGGCCCTTAGGCCCAAGTATTTTCCTACCTAACCATAGTGCATAAGATTAGAAGGTTCATTTAGGTCTTAAGCCCCTTTTTTCCTCCCCAGCCATGCTTAGAAATCAAATCCCATTTCCAGTGTAAAAAACCTATTCATGGAACCAATATCCCACTCAGATGCTAAAGAACCCCTACCATGGCCCCAAGAATGATTCATGGTCTAGGCCCAAGACACACTCTTGTTGAGGCTATGTGTTACAATTTAATCATGGTGTCAATATCCATCTAGTAAGCTACATATATTATACAAGGGTCTCATGTGGTCATTCAAGGATGCATTCAACACCATAGGCTTAGAAGATTTGTGGGAAATAGGTGTTGCTCATGGCAGTGAGTTTGACAATTTTCATGTAGGGAATAAGGAATACTATTCTCTTCTTATGACCTTGATTAGATGTAAAGACACATTATTGGTGCACAAATAAACTAGTGATGATGTCCATCACACTCTTGGAAGAATCTAATAACCAACAGAGTTCGAATGTGGAGGTTTGAGGACTCATCCATGGTGCTTGATCATCAGAAGCAATATTTAGAGCTAGAGACTTTCAAGTGTATTGTTGGTTTAATTTCAACTATTGATTTTTGGGGGGAAATTGCAACACTATTAAATTTTTTGACTTGATGAAAATAAAATATTGTTTTGTATAATGTTACTATTGGGTTTATTTGTAATGGAAATCTGAAAAAAGTAGAAATTTGTTGAGTAAGAGGAATATTTATTAGAAGTACATACATAACGTTATTAGAGTATGTTATAAAAGGATGAAATATTGGAAATTGGATTAACTTCTCGAATATATAACTTCTATTTATGGAAAATTGACATAACTCTCAAAAAAATATATTCTTCTAACAGTGGTATGTTACTTTTCCTCTAAATTATATTGTATATGTTCACTTTAAGATGTTGGTTTAGTATCTAAGCGCATGAATTTTTTGAAACAAATTTGTATAATTGTAGATAACAATTAATTCTCACGAGATAACAATGGGTTCTTTTGGGCCACTTATTTTCCATACTTTTTAATATTTTTTTTGTATTTTAAAAAAAATAGTAAATTTAACCATTAAGTTTGAGGTCCTTAACATAATCAATCTTTGTTTTTAGTTGTAGGTTTTCATATGTAATTTTGCACCATATAATTTTTTTGAACCATGTGTGTGAGACAATAAAAATTTACACCAAAAATAAAAGGCCTATGTATTTTAGACTTATCATATATGAACAAAAAAAAACAATAAAAAAAAAATCTTAAAATTTATATATATTTAAAATCTTCATATAGATTTCTCTAAGTATAATAAATTTTATCAATTACGGATATGATTGAAAATGGACATAAGAATGAAGAACTAGATAAATCCATTTAGCTAAAACTAAAGTAACCAGTTCCTCCAACATGTAGAAGAAAAGAGGTAATGGTTTTTTGAATTTACAATAACAAGTATGTGTTATTAATGTGCAGTTAACAATGCACATGAGTTTTTATTACATAAATTCATAACTATGCAAAACTTCCCTCACCTTAACATGTTTCAAAATAAAATCTTAGCATTAGGACCTATTTTTCCCTCCTAAGAATATTCAAGGCCCCTAGGTTCATCTCCTTTGTGAACAACTGCCTAATGTCCATAGAATATAACTTGGGGATAAAAGACCCAATAGAGAGGGCATGTGTCATGGTTCCAGGCCTTTCTCATAGTCATGGGATCTCCACTCAAGGAACTTGTGACATAGAGCATTCATTGATGGGGTATTAAAGAATACCCCTATTAATAAGAAAAGCCCCCTATTTTAACTAGATATCCCTTTTATTTACCAAATACCCCTTTTTGTACCCCCAATACCAATAATCCCCTCCATAACCTACATCTCGCCCCCCCTCGATACCTACAATATATTGAGTATATTTTTCATAATAAAAAAACCCCCTTTATGAATGAACATGATAACATATTGGTCAATAAGGTGAAGCCTCCTGTGCTCATAGTTCTTGAGGCATAGAAGGTTAATTTTTCTATGTAAGGTATTTATTTTCCTTTTTTACAATGCTCTAATCCCCTACACCTCCCACTACTATCCAAAACCCAAAAAATGGAAGCAATATCACATTTGGAGGCCAAAGATTCCATATAATGCTCTTGTGTGGTGTTTCGATGCATCTTTCACCATGCTTGAGTTTGAAAAGCTTTGTTAAATTCCCAAGGACCTTGTTATACTTCTCTAACCATTTTCAAGATGTAAAGACCCATTGTTGTTACTAAAAGCATCATAATTTTCCTTGGTAAACCAGTCATAGTCGAAAGATTCCCCAAAGATGCAATATTTTATGGATTATAGGTATTTTTCGTGGTTATTGAGACCATGAAACATCATTTAGGGTATGAGGCTATTGTTGTTATCTTGTTACCTTGTTTAGACTTATAGAACCATTCCTAGTGCACAACCAACCTAATCATGGCACCCAAAACACCCATGGAGGAAACACTACAAGGAGAACACCTTGTAGGAGATGTTTTTTTTCGATGCTTGCATTGGTAACACATACATGCATGTGTTTATGTAACATGCACTGATGTGTACATAAACCTAAAAAATCATTGGTGCTCGTACAATTATTATGCACCGATTCCAATTTTCTTTACATGTTGCATTAATACTTGTATAAATATTACACATCGAGTCATTATTTTTTGTTTTATGGCACACCAATGCTCGTATAGTTTGTATGCACTGGTGCCTATAATACCATGTGCACTAGAGGGATGGAAAATTTTGAACATTTGAGCTGAGATGTCAACGCCATTCTTTTTTACTAAGCATTAGTGCATATGATATATGTAAATCACTGGTGCATAATGTAATCATGCACAACATAATACTTCAAAGAAATAAATATAACCATGCATTATGTCATTTAAGGTAACATTGATTTTTTCATAATTTTTAGCACCGATGCCGCAATGTACTTAATAGGCACCGGTGCATATGTCTCATAAAAATTCACTGGTTTCGATTTTATGGCACACACTATTGAGTGAGTTGAAAAGAATGCAATGCACCAATATCTATATATTTTAATTAATTGCTTTTTTACAAATTATCAATTAATCATCTCAAAATCAAATATTGTTTATAATAATATTGATTTTTATATTTTTGTTATTATGTTTTGATATAATGATTACATTATTGTGTTATCCAATGGATTACAAATTTGTTATTTGTAACAATGTAAATCATCCATATATTAATTAATCAACAACAAAACATTTTACAACATTCGACAATGTAATAAAATAAGAAACTCATTTTATTGTATATGAATATGAGACCCGTTGTCATACAAAATGGGACAACCATAAAGGTCCACAATAATCAAAATGTAATCAATATGCAATTGTTACACTTATTGGTAACATGTCATCATGCCATGTGACAATATTTCAAGTACATTAAACAAAGCCCTTGATTTTCATAGAAATATATTCCAAAACATACAACTTGTAGTAACATTCAATTATATTGATTGTCAGTCATCACTTGAAATACTATCAATGTTCACATACCTCATTTCTTCATCACTTTTAGGTGATATTGTACTTTGGTTATTAAACCTAATGTTTTTTTATCCGCTTGTTTTTTATGTTCCACCTCTTCGTGTTCCATCTACAAACATAGAGATAAAGTGCAATAAGTATATATCTACATTTATATAGTAGAATATACATGATTACATAAATAAAAAAGCATACCATAGCAGTGTTTGTTTCATAAACAATACACATTATTTTTAAGTCATGTTGCATGTTGTCTCTCAAAATCTCTTATGTTGGATGCACTCCATACTTTGTTTCCTACATGTTTTAATCATAGGGAATTTTAGGGGTAAAATTTAGCCCATGGGAAAAATTAGAGGGTCTAAAATTTTTGTTGGGGGGATTATTTCTATAGAGGGGTTTGACTATACATAGACACAAATTTGTTTAAAATAATTACCTATAAAACCCTTAGACCATCGACATTTGTGAGGGAAAGGTAGGGAAACCCATTTTCTCTTGGTAAAATTAAAACTAGACCCTCCCATTCCCCCTCGTTCTATGGTAATGGCAATTATTCTAATGTATTTTTCCCTAATTTTATGGAAATGACAATTATTTGGAGGTATTTTTCCCTGTAGAGTTCATGTGCACTTTGTTTGAGTTTTTCCTTTGCGGAGGTTTCTTGGAATGGAATCTAAGAGGATTCTTCAAGTGAGGAGAAACTAACATCGTCAGTTAGGTGAAAATGGTGCTAGATGTTAGTCTCAACTAAGAGGAGGGGATACGCTATCAAGTTCAATCCAACCAATCACAACTATAACAGGGCTTGGCTAGCCAAATGAAAGAAAACCAATAACTAGTGTATTACATATGGTACTAATTTGAGAATTCGATGAAGGAGTAGACCCCTACAAACTCACTAACCAAGAAACCGATCCAACTAGGAGGACCACATCATAACACAAATTTTCATCTTTCAATATGCTTTGGTTTTACTGTTCAACTTTGCAGATTAGGAAGAAGAAGTTTATTTACAAATTCTCGAAAAATGTGGTTCTCATTTAGTCATTGAGACAATAAAATATGTTACACCTTTTTTCTTTTGTTCTTGAGAATATTTCTAATTGTACTTGTTTCTTCCATACCATCCCATTGACGACCTGGGTCTCATGTCATGGAATTTTTGAAACAACAAAGTTTCGTGTTCATCATGCACACTATTTACTCCTTTTTTAAATTGTTTAATAATAGGTCATCTTTAGGTAAACTAGTACTTGGTCTCAAACATATTCTATTGTAGGGAAACCAGTCATCGATATACTAAGATTACCTAGAAAGGTGCAATAATTAATAAATAACTAACACACTAGTAAAGACTGGATTTAGGGTTAAGATGGATCAAGATCAACTTGATATCCATCTATAATTGGTTATGGGTCTACTTGTAACAACCCTCCTATTTCGTCAAGACAACAAGCCTCATATAACAAGTGAATTTTTTTTGTGTGTGTGCGTGTGTAGAACAGTAATAAAGACATTATATTCAATATCATAACACAATGACGATCATGACACAAGCAACTCACACAACAACAACATGACAACCAAACCTAGAAGCACATCAATCAACTAGAAGCAATGTTCGACATTCAACCGACAAGAATAAAAATGACTAACCGCTCGTCCTACCTTGCAATGGTTAGGACCTCCAGGACACTTAAGCAACACTCAAGCCCAGGTTCCTATCGATTTTGACCATTTAAGGTCTCAGGGCTGGAAACTATTCTGAGGAACAAGGAGGCGTCTACATCTCGCCCGACACAAGCAGACCAAGCTTATTAAAGTTTACAACCAAGTACAACATTAATTAAAAGGAACCACAACCCCCTCAATGGGAAGCGCAGGCTAAAAATGACTTCGCCAATACCCTAATCCATCATCGAGGAAAGCTAGCCAATAATTACAGTCTATATTACTCATCTATTACGAGCCCAACTTAGCATGTCTAAATTGCAATATGACAAAAAGGTCCAATCTACGTTAGTCTTAAAGCCAATCCAATGTGCAACTTTAAATCACATTTTGTCATAAAGGTACCCTCTAATTCAATGTTAGATAGACATCAATAGGAAACTTTGGACTTTGACTTGACTAATAATCAAATACATAATTAATCATTAATTATAAACTAACTAAATTATCTAAATTATAATTTAGCCATTAATTTACAATCAATAGACATTAAAGGCAACCAGTCTAGCAAAGTAAAATATGCAAACCCATCTTTAATCCAAAACTCCTTCCAACTAGCCATTAATTTTGATAACAAAAGCAACCATTTTAAACTAGTACGCTACCATTAAAATAAACAATGAAGCAAATAACAAAAGCCTTTATCACAAGGAAATTAACAAGGCAGAAAGATGAAAAGAAAATAATTAGGCCTTTAATAATATTCACTATTGGGTAAAAGTAGAGGTAAGGACTTTGGGCAGGGGAAAAACTCAGGCATAATTGTTGAATCATTAGGTGGTTGTCTAAGCTAAAGTCAGGCACCAGTTATAAGATCCTTCAGTAATTTGGGCAACCAACTTAAGAGATTGCAAAAGTACAACACAGATTAGTCTGCAACCATAATTCACCATTTATAATACTTAACAAAATAGATGAGTTGTCAAAAAGCATCTCAATACCATGTCTACCCCAAACTTATGAAGTCCCAGGCATCGTTTTAGGTGGTCTAAATACTAGGCGGTCAACGTGGACTATCAAGAATAGGGCACGCTCTCTATGTAGAGAAAGTGGAGCTATTAAGGGTGAACTTCTGACAACAACAATGCTAACCGGGGAATTAAAAAAAAAATTCTTACAATGCATAAGCCAGCCCACTGTCACAACTTGCAAGGTAAAATTTCACCATGGTAGTTTTGATGTGGCAATTCGCTGCCAATCTATATGATAGTCGTAGCCAAGGGGTTTCAAACCTTTCAGAAGGTTCGGGTGGATGGATTTTCTCAGAAATTTAAGTGGATTGTAAGATAAATTTAAAACATTCATTACATAGATGGTAGTGGCAGTCGGTACATAGCATGATTCCCGGATAATGAATTGAGATTCTATGCAGATCAATTAATTGTTGATCGGGGAAACTGGAGGTAGAAATAAATTCTAACAAATAAAAAATGTTGTGAAGGTAAACACCAGTTAATGGTGTGTTGTTTGGACACAAATATGCCCCCTGATTAATACGCCCAAAATTAAAGAGTAAAAGAGAAATTTGATTATTAAAAGATGTAAGGTAAAGGCCCAAGGTTTAAATGCTATCCAGAAATGATTTAGTCAACACAAAGTAAGGAAAATGCATGACATCACACCGCTTTCTAATTGACGCACATCCAATTCGCCTATGAAATGTACAGATTGTAAGAGGTGGATTCGCAGGCCAGAAGTATATAAATGAATAAAATACACAGCAAAATTGCTAGGGTAACAGAGAGTAAAATATACAGTTTGTTGTCCAACACTCATCATAAGGAAATTAAATTGTTGTAAGAAGTAATAACAGATTCACTATACCTAACCGTCAAATGCTCCTCAAATATACACTCACTCAAGAAGTCGCAAGGTAAAAAGAAAATGCTCAATAATAATTCACCCAGGTGTAAATTCGCTCCAAGACTTAACACAGGTATAAAATCGCCCCAAAAATTTCGCCCAGAAAACTTAAAAGAAATGTGCAGAGAAGGAATGTAAAACGCAATCCAGTGATTTAAAACCTGTCAAGGAGTGGGCCTCTAGGCCTGCTAGACTCATCTTACAATGAATTAACGTCCAGAGATACAACAGATTGTTATATAAAAATTAACATTTAGCAATTGTTGAATGAAATCAAGAGTTTCAGCAAAACGTTGAATGAAATCAGGAGTTTCATCAATACATTGAATGAAATCAAGAGTTTAAGCAGAACATTGAATGAAATTAGGAGTTTCAGCAAGCGTTATATAAAATTTATCATCTGCAAATCGTTGAATGAAATCAGAAGGTACAACAAACGTTATATAAAATTTAACATCAGTTTACTTCTTTCAATAAACAAGTAGATCCAAGCATAAGTCCTAATACCATCTACCAAACAAAAATGAAAAGCGTATCGTTGCCTAATCGCCCACTCCGAATGACGTCCTGCACACTCCATGCAACTCCTGCTCACCGACCATCGAGACTTCACCGGTACCTCCCAGCCAATGGTAGGGGTACTCTTCTTCCCCCTTAGCCCCCTGAGCCGCAAAGGGGCCACACACACTATCTAGAGGTTTTGTCTAACTCCCATCTCGCCTCGCAAGGCCGAGCTGCGACTCCTCTCTGAGGTAGGTATCCCCAACTCCCACAAGTAAATCAATCAAGTAGATATTTCTGCAATGTAACGTTATGCAAACAGAAGATCCCCTTCATCCTTCTCCTTCCTTAATTTTATAGAGTTTCGATCTTCCTTTCTTTCCTAAAATTGCATTTAATTAAAATTTTAAAAATAAATTCCTAAAAATTCTTCTCTGTACAAGTGTCACCCATCCCCTTCATTCCTCTATTATTTAATTTCTTTAATTTATTAATTGTCCTAATTCCGTCACCCACCTAGAGTTACTCCTAAAATCACTCCTAGGTATCCCCAAATTCCCTTACAGGTTTTAAAGGCTTTCCCTATTATGAAATTGCTAATTCAGTTTTAAAATTATAAATCTCTTAAATGGTAGATTCTTTACTAAGTTGACTTTCTGCTTTTACCCTTAAGTCCCCCTTTTTCCCTTTTTATGTTACCTCTTTTCCTAGTTTCCTAAATTTTAAGATTTTCCCTCTTTCCCCTTTTAATTAGAACAAAAAATGGCAGGTGTGGAATTTAACCCCTTTTTCAGTTTTATCATTTAATTAATATATTTTAAATTATCAAAAAGATAAAACAATTAATTTCCCTTTTCACATTTTATATCAACAAATTTTTTGTGTAATGAATAAATTAAATTTCTTACTCCCTTCATGTTAGAAGATTTAACAAAATTCATAATTGTTATTTA
>JASDQU010750397.1:0-17575 GCA_032191745.1 Picea mariana
AAATCTCTAGGCACCCTCCAACTGCTTCCGATTCCCCCCGCTATTTGGAAGGATATCTCTATGGACTTTATTACAGGCTTACCCAAATCGGAGAATAAATCAGTCATAATGGTGGTGGTGGATCGCCTTTCCAAGTATGCTCATTTTTGCGCTCTTCCCCACCCATTTACTGCATCCACGGTGGCTCAAATTTTCATGGACTAGATCTTCAAGCTTCATGGCATGCCACACTCTATTGTTTCTGATCGAGACCCAACTTTCACAAGTAATTTTTGGCAAGAGCTATTTAAGCTACAAGGCACACAATTGCATCTTAGCTCAGCTTATCATCCCCAGATGGATGGTCAAACGGAAGTTGTCAACAAGTGTTTGGAAACATATCTAAGGTGCTTTGCCTTTGAAAAACAACACCAGTGGGCTCAATGGTTACCCCTCGCCGAATGGTGGTACAACACTACATACCATAAAGCCACTCGCATGACTCCTTTTGAAGCGGTATATGGACAGAAGCCACCGTCAGTTCTCTCATACTTACCGGGTACCTCGAAGGTCCAGGCGGTTGACCAAACACTTACAGTCTGAGAGGATATCCTTTGTACCCTTAAAGAGAACTTGGTCATGACACATAATAGAATGAAGCAACAAGCAGATCAAGGTCACTCTGAACATCAATTTGCAGAAGGGGATCAGGTGTTTTTGAGACTGCAACCATATAAGAAAACTTCCCTCAAGGCCAAGCATTGTCATAAGATAGCACCCAAATTTTATGGCCCTTACACAGTTCTCAAGCATGTGGGACAAGTCACATATCAGTTAGCTCTGCCCAGTCAGTCGAAGCTACATCCTTTTTTTCATGTTTCCTGCTTGAAGAAGGTGATTGGAACTAGGTGCCAAATTCAAACCAACCTTCCAGAATTAGCTGAAGCAGGATCCATTTGGCTACATCCAGAAGCAGTTTTGGACCAGTGTGAGCATCGCCTGCGTCAGAGAACCATCAAGGAAGTGCTAGTACAGTGGAAAGATATGGCTCTAGCAAATGCCACTTGGGAACCAGCTACCATTCTGCAGCAGTTTCCACATCTCAAGCCTTGAGGACAAGGCTGTTTTTAAGGGGGCAAACATGTTAAGGTCCTAACCCACACATAGGTAGATCAATGTATTCGGATGTAATAAAGGTCAATATTAATAAGTTCTTTCAATAAAATAGAATAAGGTGGACGTAAGAAGACCTAATAGAGGCTTCCGCTTCTAGAAGGATCTTCCTCTAGATGCTTCTCTTAATAGACATATTTAGTATAAATAAGGGTCGAGGGTATGAGAACCCTAGCTTGGAGATTATTGTAACAGAGCGTTGCTCGATTGGAGGTTGCCCCCTCAAAGAGGCCTTTGAACATTGCTTTCTGAATCAAAGTGCTATTTATATTGCTATTGTTATATAATTTATGTGTATTATGAAGATTATGCCGTATATTTTACTGTTATTCTACCATTTCTAGCATTTTATTTCTATTCTGCATATTTTATATTTCTAGTATCTTGCACTACATCTCCTTGAGCCTCGATCAATGGACTTGGCTCTTTGGGATTAATTTTTCAAAGATTCTTTTACAAGCTGCTGCTCAACTCCAATGGATTTTTTGGCTGTACCATTGGGTTCATAATACATAAAAACCCCAAAAATGACTAATAGAACTCTGAAAACGAATCTTGGCTCATCCGGGCATGACCTCTTCTACATCTGGCCTTAAGCTTCCCTAAGATTCCTTGTGGAAACAACACCTGTAAAAGTCCTCAAATGGATCTGAAACCTATCCCAATGTGTTCAGAGCATAACAATTAGCCAAAAATGACTATTCAATCACAAAAAATAGACATGGGCTCATCTGAGCATGACCTCAATCAATGAGGGCTTCAAGCTCCCTGGAGCTTCCTGAAACTTCAATGGTAAAAAAACCTGCAAAAGAAGTCTTCAAATGGATTTGAAAATAATGCCAATGGATTCAGAACGTCCTAAAATCCCTAGCTGGGCTTTTTCGGCACCTCATTTGGCCAAAAAATGAAGAAGATAGGCCTCCTGCCATTTTCTTCCTTCAGGCTTACTGTCTCTGGTTCGCCAAAACACACCTCTGTGTGGCCAACCTAGAACACACGCTCAAAATCATGCTAAAACCTAGCACCAACGTGTAAGCAAAAAGAAGGCTAAACTGTTGAACGGTTAGGGCACGCCCAACCCCTAACCTCCAAGACCATGGGCATATGGTCTTCCATATGACTGCGCACTAGCGCAAAAGGGGCTCCGTTTCAAAGACAAATGTGTAACCGACAAGTGTCAAGCATATGGTTGTAACCATTTCAAACCAAATCCCATGCATGCGCTCCATGTGACAAAGGGTCATATGGGCAGACATGTGAAACTGAGGGCTGGGGCTAAGCCCCAGCCCGGACCCTCGCGCCAACTATTAAACAAATCAAATTTAAATTTATATAAAACCATTCATATAACAAGAAATACAGTGTGGTATGTTGGTATCATGGACTTTGTAAAGACTTGGACCAGTGGGGAGGTCACGGGGTCGAGTCCGGTGGACTCCATAAACTTTTAACCGAACAACCCAATAACAGGGTGCCATGTGGTAGCCCACGATTGGGCCACGTGGCACCAAACCAATTGCCAAAATAATGCCACGTGTTCTCAAATGATTCGTTTAAACTGCCAACTTAGCACACACCACATGTCATAAGGCCCTGCCAATTCAGACTTGCCACATCATTTTACGGACATGCCACTTCAGCATCTGTACGGACTTTACGGACTGTATAGTCAGCATCCTTTTTTTTTTCCTATTTGACGATTCGAATAGATCATGATATCTCTCTCATCCGATGTCCATTTGAACCCAAATGAGTTGTGTTGGGTTCATGACGATGAGGGATACACACCCATTCGTTTTGAGGCAATTCCAAGAACCTTGATTTTTGAGCTAAATTTTGACCCCTGGTCCATATTCTGATCACCTTCCTCATCAAGACATGTGATTGTCTTGTTGTAATAGTCTAGGACAACATAATGTTTTTCCAACCAATCCATGGCAACTAAACAGTCATATGAACCCAACATTATGATATTTACATCTACCTTTGTGCTGAGTCCATTCATGTCTATCAGAAAATATTTAACCAACTCATTGATTTTCCTCTTAGCCCACATGGCTAACTGAACTAACCAATATTTCTTATGCTTAATTCCTTGAAAGTGGAATCTTTCAACAATGTTAGCATTTATGTAACTATGGATAGCTCCAAAATCAATCAAAATTTCTATGGGATGGTTATCGATCTTACCTTCCACTTCGATCATGGGGGATTGATACTCTGCCTGGTTATTGTCCAAGGCTACATAAATCCTTGGCATGCTTCCTATTGAAATTTTGGTATGCTCATTTAACTATATACAATGTCACGTCTTGTCACCCAACCATAGGAATTCACATATTCCACCCATGAGCACATTAACAGATAAACCCTAGTTGCTAACTGCAAAAACAACTTAAGACAAGTAGAGAGCTCCTTCTCCAAGGGTAGCACAGAAGAGAGAGAGTATCCATATCCAAAGAAAAAATACCATACACAAATTCAGTAGCTACAACTGCAATGCTCTCTCAGACTTGTGCCATACTCAGAAAGAATATCACCAAGAGAATCACCAAGAATATCACCAAGAGTTTCACCAAGAACCACCAAGAGAATCACTAAGAACCACCAAGAGAATCACCAAGAGAATCACCAAGATAGCACTATAGAGAGACCGAAACCCAAGAGATGACCATACGCCCTTATTCTTCCTTCCAGCTATAGTTGAAGCTACAACTACAACTCTCTAGAAGACTTGCGCACTGACTGTCTATCCAAATGAGATAAAAGAAACCTCTATTTATATTAATTTGACTAGTGACTTTTCTGGTTGGGACGACCCGACTTTTTGGTAATTATATTTTATGTTTATCTTTTTCTTGTGGAGTCTACTTGTATTTCTGGAAGAGAATATTCTAATATTATTATTTTGTTAGGTTGACTTGTCTTATAGGGTTTCCACACATCTGTTTAATGGTTCAATTGCTTCCAAAATGTTCTATTCTAAGTCATAGGGCTACAAGTGGAGGTTAACACCTCCCGCAACTACCAAAACATCAACACGCCCTCTTAGCTATGGAGGTATTAACTAAGATGGTCTTAATGTATTGGTCTCAAACACATCCATCCATCTACAATGGCATGGGAAAGACTCACATGGTCTTTTAGAATATTCTACATGTAGCATCAGCATAGCCACAGAGGCTAACATATGATCAAACAGATCATATAAAAAATATCAACATCATAGCTGCACATTAGCCATCTAGCTGGAAAACACATACAACACTACTCGTTGGCCCTCCAACTAGTAAAATCCGATGCTACTAATCGACACTCTAATTGGGAATCATTTCTGAAACTACAGGTCGACATCTAGTTCATACAGAACTAGTAACTCGTCAGCTCACACAAAATATGAATAAAACATTTAACACTCCCTCTTAACGAGGAATGTATTCCTCTTAGAATGATCATCATCACTGCTTCTGCGCTTCTACACACCTCGACCATTGTCTTGTTGAATTTCATGAATCCATACATCATATGAAGTTCTACACTTTCCCTAGCCTTTCATACTGGAGTAACATACTAGCTTGTGTTGGAGTATGAAACTACGCTGGGGTAGCATACCAACATGCATTGGAGTTACCAAACTACATTGGGGTAGTGTACCAGCCTACATTGGGGTTACTAACTTGTGTTGGGGTAGTGTACCGACCTGTGTTGGGGTAGCGTACCAACCTATGTTGGGGTAGTGTATCAGCCTGCATTGCGGCTACCAACATCTGTTGGGGTAGTGTACTAGCCTACGTTGGGGTAGCATACCAACCTGTGTTGGGGTTACCAACCTATGCTAGGTTAGCGTACCATCCTAGATTGGGATTACCAACCTACACTAGGGTAGCATACCACCCTGCGTTGGGGTAGCATACCAACATACATTTGGTTTACAAACCTGTTTTGGAGTAGCCTCCACTACTGGGGATCTCATCACTTCCCTCTACTGGGGATCACTTCCCACTATTGGTGAACACATCTCACTATTGGAGAAAACAATCACTTCTCACTATTGGAGAAGTCTTTCTAGACCACTCCAATCTTGTCACTGAAAGAGGATTTTTTAACATATCTGATACTTGTTCGTCAATATAAATATACTCAAGAAAGTGTCTCGTCATAGTCTTCTCCCTCTTATTGGGAGAATCTTATGGACATAAATTAGGCTTTGTACATATCTAGGCTATTTATATGCAAAATTATTGATCTTGTAGATCAACTTATAATTCACCAATGACTTCCCTACTGGTCTCATAACCAAGGAAAATATATATTTCCTAGTCCTTCTAATTGACTTCCTCCTTGGTCACTATAGAAAAGTGAAGGGAATCTTCCCATAAGATCTCATATCTCCTCATAGCCTCTAAAGCTTTGATATAGACTTCTCAACCCATGGCATCTATCTGACAGTCTTTGAATCCGTCTCTCTCTTCCATATTATTATTAAAGTCTCTAAGTCCCAATTTTCCATCTGAATCTTGACTCCCTCTGAGTCTGTATAATATTTAGATCCATCTGCTCCCTCTATATGTGATGATTTCCTTTGAAGTCTCCTATGAATGGTCCTGGGGAGGTTTCTCCTCCTTACTGGATCGTGAGGACTGAATCCCTATGAACTCTAGATCCTTCTGGGATGGTACTTGGTGGGGTCTCCTGCCTCACCACTGGTGAAGCCATCTTCTCCTCATGATATGGCTCATCAATTCTATATGGCTTTTCATCCTATAAAGTGTCACGGGACCATCCTGGTCGCTTCCTAGTTATTGCAATAATTCTGGGTAGGCCCTTCTGTCTCTACTAACTCTTCCTAATGATATGAAGAGTGATCAACTGTACTGGATGGATTTATTCGGTAATCTTTGGAGCCTTCTACTCCTTACAAAAAATCTCCATATGAGATACTCTATATATCGCAAAAGTACCCTTCTTCATTTTCTTCGTCTTTGGTACATGGATGTATACAGTCATGTATACTACTTCTTATTTGGATAGTTTGCTCCATGTCTCAAACTAGAGACCATCTAATCTATTGTCTCTTGCAACCGTCACTGTAGCTTCCCTTAAAGTTATCACCTGTGACCTGGAATCTGAACAAGGACAACAAAAAAGGGAAAATAATAGATAAGAGTAATACTCTTATAATAATAAAAACCAGAATGCGAACAAAAATCATAGTATCTCCTTCTCATATCTATTGCTTGTGACCTGCCTGGAACAAGAGCCAAAATAAAAATAAAATAATAAGGATTGGAAAAACACTTTTCTAGTGTTGTGATCAATCATTCCTTTGTGGTAACCTTCCCGAAACAAGAAAACAAGAACAAAATTATAATAGCATTTTCATAAGAACACATCTACATCAACAAGATAAAAGATAATCTCATGGTAATCATCATATTATTACCAAGGTGACCTTCTTGGAAGAAAAACAAGAAGTATATCCTAGAGGAGATGTTAGTTCATATTGCAACCAAGTACTAGCATTTATATGCTGCCAAGTATTCATTGTATCGAACATTAATAGATCATTTCAAGGATTGTTGTCACAACTAGTAATGTAGCAATTATTAAACTTGTTATGTGCAACTTGGAAAATTATTAATTCAATCAATCAAACCTGGAACCTGGAGTCTTATCTTCAAGAACAACTGTTGTGATTTTAGTCTGAGACTCCTTCACTCAAGATGAAAAGTATTCTCTTCAACCTATCCCATGTACTTAAGACAATATTCTTTCTTGACATAAATTTGAGTTAGAGAATATAATGAAAATAAACTCTAAAAATATCAACCTTAATCAATCTAATACTTTGACTAGAGTCAACTTATAACTTTAAATTTGAACAAAGGTTACTATAATAATCATAACTTAAATAATTCAAAATACAACTAGGTGTTCATAATTTCATAACAACTATAGGCATATGAAAACAATCAAACTTGGAGTATGTTGTTCCTTTGAATGTGCTAGATATGAGATCCCTCTGGATATACGATTGTAAGAGATCCATTCTCATGCAATCACACTCAAAATAGTGATACTATATATATACATACACACACACACACACACACACACACACACACACACACACATATATATATATATATATGTACATACCTTCGATAGTAGTGGAAAGCAGTGGCACCATTAAGCAACGATGGAAAGTAATGATCAACTTTAAAACTTCAAAGTTGCTCCAACTTGTAATCCAAAGGTAGTTGGAGATGTGCTAGGGTAAGGTGCACTAGGAAAACCAAAGATTAGTCCCAACACTTCACAAACAATTTTCACTACAACTGGTGCTGCAACTAGCACAAAGCAACTGGCATGAAGGAACTGACAAGGAAATAACACTACAACTGTACTTCATACTTAGGGTTTTATGAGGAAACCCTAATTTCTCAACTTCAAAAATTTGCATATTTAATCCAGGGAAGAGATGCACCCTACTTAGGTGACCTTATTAATGTGTTGAGTATGTGCTCAATGATCTTGACAATGGAGGAAACTAAGGATCTTCCTTCCAATGGTTAGAATGTTATGAATGAAACCAACCCTGATACCATGTTGAAATTTTTGTTTGCTCATTTAACCATAGACAATGTCACATCATTGTCACCCAACCATATGCATTCACATATGCCACCCTCGATCACATTACCCTTTTCTTAGAATAATTCTGGCAAGTCTACACTAGAACCAATAGACAAACCCTAGCTGCTAACTGCAACAACAACCCAAGAAAAGTAGAGTGCTCCTTCTCCAAGGGTAGCGCACAAGAGAGAGTGTCTCCATATCCACAAAAAAAGTACCATACACAACTGCAGCAACTGCAGCTACACTACTCTCTCATACTTGCACCATACTTAGCAAGAATGTGACCAAGAGTATCACAAAGAACCACCAAGAGAATCACCAAGAACCACCAAGAGAATCACCAATAGAATCACCAAGATAGTGCTAGAGAGTGTAATGGCTGGATTTAATTTTACAACAGTTTATTTTGGTAAACTAAGACAAAAATTTAATAACACAAAATTTTTATAATAGTAACTTTCGTAACTCAAATTTTACTATGAATAATAAATCTTTTTCTAATATAATACAACAAAGCATAAATTTTAGAGAAATACCTTAAGTCTGATGCTAAAAATCCTTCCTGTTGTCACAGCTTGCTTCCTTCCCTTGCTTCCTTCCCGCACTTTAGAACACCACCCAAAACCGACCTCCCTGCCGACTAGTTAGCTCCTAGCCCTAGGATATCAACGGATATCCTAGCCCTCCAAGCCCAAAACCTCCAGCAACTCTGGTCCACTTTGTCAATGCCACTCACAAAATTCCTCCCTCTGTCCAATACTCCGAGCTCTCCCAAAGTCCTTCTCCACTCCCCGTCGAATGATCCCCCTTCCAAACTCCTTCCCCCCCCCTTATTCCTCCTTCACAGCCTTCCCTTCATTTACTCCCCTACCTAATACCTTATCCCATTATTAAATATCTTATACATTCATTAAATATCTTATCCATTCATTAATATGTTATCCATCCATTAATATGTTATCCATTCATTAATATGTTTCCATTTTCGGGAACGCAAATTAAATTTATAATATATTTTATTATTCACCTTTATTTATTTACCATATTGATTAATGAGTTAATTATACTTAAATTAATCATAATCAAGAATAACTAATTAATAACAAATAATTAGTTAATGTTATTTTCATAAATAAATATAGTTTAGCTAATCTTTTAGGATTACATTATTAAATTAATTATAATTAATAACCAAGGGTCATTATAGAGAGAGACCAAGACCCAAGAGATGACCATATGCCTACATTCCTCCTTGCAGCTGCAGTTGCAGCTGCAACTGTATATCTCCACAAGATTTGCACACTGACTAGCTATTCAAATGAGCTAAAATGTCCTCTATTTATATTAATTTGTCTAGTGACTTTTTAGGATGGGCCGACCTGAATTTATGGTAATTATATTTTTTGTTTATCTTTTTCTTATGGATTCGACTTGTATTTTTGGAAGATAATATTCTAATATTATTATTCTTCTAGGAAAACTTGTCTTCTAGGGTTTCCTCACATCTATTTAATGGTTCACTTGCTTCTGGAATATTCTATTCTAAGTCATAGGTTACACATGGAGGTTAATACCTCCCACAACTACCAAAAAATCAACACTTCCTCCCATGTGTTCCACTGTTTCATCCCCCTAAATGTTATGGAAAATCCTCATTCTTTCTCCTTTGTGAGGACAATCCCTATATAGGTGATTTTCCCCACATCCCCAACATTGAACATGGTTCTTCCTTGGCCTTTTCCAAAATGAATCTACTTTCTTTTAATCATTTTGAGTTGCATGGCCTTGCTGATTTTCTTGGGAGTTATTTCTGAAAAAGGGTGGATGAAATCTTTTCTTCCTTTGATCCCTTTTCCCTTTCATCTTGTCATTCCAAGCCTTTTGGAAAATTGGCCTTCCTTTGATTTTCTCATAAAGGTGCCTTTGTCTGCTTATGGTTTCCTCCAATTTCTTGGGGTCATTATATTGAATCTTGCCACTATAGAAGGAGGGTATACCACTTAGAAACATTTGGATTTTGACTTTCTCATCCTTGATGAAGTCAGCATACTTCAACAATTCAAAGAACCGCTTCTCATATTCCTCCATTTTCATGGTTCCCAACTTGAGTTCAAAGAAATATTTCATCTTTCTCTCATAGTAATTCTCAAGAAAATATTTCTCTTGAAAATATCCTTTGAACTGTCTCCATGAGATACTTTTCTCATTGAGGTTATTGGATTTATTAAGTTGATCCCACCACATGGATGCCTTCCCTTGTAAGTGGTAGGTGGAAATTATAGCTTCTACATGGGATGGGTAATCATGCATCTGGAAATATTTCTTCATTTCCAATAGTCAGGCCTATGCCTCTTCTCCTTTCCTGTGTTCACCATTGAAAGTAGGTGGCTTTATTTTCTTGAGTTCACCTTGCAATATTTCTACCTCAGGCCTTCTTCTTTGCCTATGAATATGAGACACACTTGGGATGATTCTTGGTCTCGAACTTTCATGAGTTCTTCTAGTGTAATTCCATGGAGAATGTTGGTGGTTTCTCATTCTTCTTGTCTACCTATCATTTCCATGATCATCCCTTTTGATATGGGATCTAGATGTTGATACTTGCCTAGCACTAGCTTCTTTCTTGGTGCTGAAATCCTTTTTGAATTGATTATGAAACATGTTCAATATCTAAAGTATCTCTTCCTGAGCCTTCATAATCCTTTCATTATCATCTTTGTAGCTTTTCACTTCCCTATGCAGGCTTCTCATAGTGACAAGCTCTTGCCTATCTCTTCTTCCATTTGACTCTATCTCAACATTCCCCATCCTAACATGTAGACCTTTAATCTCTTCCTCATGGTTGTAATATCCTTGAGCATTTTCCATGACTCCAGTCCTCATATAAGAACTAAATTTTCTTTCCATACCTCTAATTTTGCAAGAAATATGCATATAATAATTACTGTTAGAAATATGCATTACATAAAACATTTCACGATATAGTATACATGTTATTTCTTCATCAATTTATGAAGGACACATTACACCAATTAAAATTTTGATTTTCTTCATGAATTCCTCCCTGAAATAGCTTCCCAATGACTATACTCATGCCTCAATCTGAATTTTGACTGAAACGTTACAACAACTACATGTTGCAATTCCACTCTTTTTACTGCTACCTAAATCTATTTATTAATTTATGAGAAATTTTAATTTCTCAAATCAAAATTATGGGTCTAATTATGTATTATACTCCTCAATACCTTTCCAAAAATTACTTGTTTGCTCAAATCTAATTTCCGAACTGAAAGTTATGGTCCAGAGAAGTTTAGGATGTTTTACTCAATTTACTCATGTATGTTACATATGTCTTATTTCTCTTCCTGCACATTTTCATGTGCCATAACCAAAATATGACTTTACCTCTAGATTCTATGGGTCATAATATTTCCATCGACTGCTCCTGTGCCCCAAACAGTCTTTTGAACATAGAGGTATGCCCTCTAGAAGTAATATTGGTGCCAAAATTTTACCCTCATTCTTTTGGCTGTAATTTTCTCATACAAGCTCTGTTTTTTGAATCATTTATCTTGTTGGATAGATCTCTTTGAGTTATTTTATTTGATTTGGAGAGACAAAGTGTACCTTGGTATACACTCTATTCTTCTGGGTTTTGACTTGCTAAAAATGTCGTTTAGGGCCTCAAAAATGCCCCACAAGTTAATGACCTTCAAAAAATTAATTGTTTTACTATTGTAACAATTATTTAAATCCCAATCGTTGATCTCAAATCACTATACATAGAAACCATTGATCTGATGTTATCGAATATCAACGATTGGTATCATCCTTTGGGAACACACATCATTTTTCCAAAGCTACCGATCCGATCGTCGGTCGTCATTCCATTTCTCCCAAACCCACTTTTCAAACAACTCTTGAATCATATGTAAACGATATTTGTTGGCAAATGAAAAAATATCTACTGAATTTGTCGATGCCTGGCCACCATTACATTGGATATCGAAGATCCCCGATGACTATTGAATGCTTTCCCAGATCAATCGATTTGACCATCAGAAATCAACCACTTTTGTTGGATGACATGGGAACTGCTGAGGTGGGCATGACACATCATCCTAGCATGTCAACTTAGGTGATGTGGCATGGAATGTGGATGTTGACATGGAATGACACGTGGATGATAAAGTCATCATCCTCTTTCCATATCGGCCATCGACTAATTCGCTTGGACAATCCAAACACCTCGCCGAATTCGAACGACGCCAAACCATAGACACATCACCCATCAATGAATTCTCTTGCTTTATTCGAAATATTTTGTTGAATTTGGCTGACCTCCGACCACAGGCCCATTAACCATCGAGGAATTCTATCGATGATTGAAAATATTTCACCAGATTTGGTCGACCCTCGACCATCATCCATTGATGAATTTTTTCGGTGATTGAAAATACTTCATCGGATTTAATTGACCCTCGACTGTCGACCATCAACGGCCAGAGATGTCTTATGGGAGACCCAAAATATATGTCATTTCGATCAATTTTTCCATCGATTGTTGGCGATTTCTCTTGGTGAATTTTCAACACTTTTCCAAACTCGCTGATCTGATGATCGATCGTCGGTGGATTCTATTGTCGAACCTCACAGTTATAAAATTTTAAGCCAAAACCATGATGATTACAAACCATCGATCTGATCCATTTCTCATCCCTTGAAATGAATCTTAGTCATTGTTTTGATCAAATTTTCAAACAACCGAAACATTACAAATTTTTAAACTTATCATAGTAATTCCTTGCCGTTGATATCGAGTTCAAAAGAGATTTTAGTCATCGATCCATGAAACTTCTTGTAACTCTGCAGGTAGCCAATTCTCTACAACTATCATGATTTTCCACCAGTTCTCTTCCTCTTGACCTATCCAACCCAAGGAATGTACCCCTTTACTGATCTAATTTCCTGTGTCCGATTCATTTATCAGGATCTCTTTGGCACAGGAAGATAGGAATATCTCAGTTGGGAACTCAAGGGAAATTGTTGTTAGGAAATCTATCAGCAAACCAAAAGCAAACACTTGTTTTTTTAGTGCAACTCACACATGAGTTCACTCTTTAGTCCTGACAACTTGGCTCTTTAGTTTTCCAGCTCCAATTCGTTCCAACATTCTCTATAATTTTACCTCCATGGTTGCATAAACTTCAAGCTCTATTTCTTTCTCTCTCATTGTTCTCATGCACAAAACTTGACTAACTAAAAAACTATTGTCCCAACCCATACAAATTTCCTCTCTTTGGCTTGCCTTTCTTGACTCACACTCCTCCCCAAGCTGATTGTATTCAACCTCCATGTGCCCAATAATTTTGGGATGTGACCATTCACACCCACCCTCCTACATGTATTCAATGATTGGCTTTGGAAACACTCAATAAGAAATGAGAAGGTTCATATACAAATATAAATTTTAGGAAAATGGGCTAAATTAATATACATGGGTATTTGCTGCTTGGACCCCTCTTAGCCATTATCCTAGACACTCCACTCTCTTGTGGATTAATTCATCCTCCAGCTCTTAGCAGTTGGTATCACATTTTATTAATAAAACAAAGAAATGCAATTCACATATTACATCACTTTTTCTGTAGCCACACATTATATCTACATAATCATTAATTAAACCGGGGATTATAATGGGGATGTTACACCCATGGTTGGAAGAATTAAAGGAAAGGTAAAAATCAAATATTGGTTTGGTATTTATTTTTTAAAGTTTGTTTAGGTTTTCACAATGCACCATTATCTTTTTTTTTTCTCAATTATGTAACAATGCATTTTTTATGTGCATGATACATGTTGAAGATACTAAGTCAAATGCATCAATTCATTTAGGTTTTCACAATGCATCATCATTATTATTATTTTTAAATTTTGGATTAGTTCATTTTTTAGGTGCATGATTGATCCAAAAACGATCCAGAGAAAGCTAAGAACAACTCATAACTCACAGAGGAAACTCGAAATGCTCAGAATGGCTTCGGTAGACAAAGATAGAGAAAAAATTCAAAGTTCCCAAAACCCAGTGAAAATCGCATGATTGCAAAGAGTGTGTCACAATATTTCTAACAAATTGTCAAACAGAGTTATGGATTGAAAGATATTCACGGTCAAAGTTTGGTCAACCTAGCTCAGTGAGCGGGGGATGAGTCAGCATCCGTACGGATGACATCATCATCCACACAGTACATGTGGAAGGAGAAGGAAGGTAACACATGGAATTATGACATTAGCATGATATCAACATGATGATGTGGCAACAACAGAGGATGCCATGTGTCACCTGGTTTTGGCATTTTTGGACTGATCCATGGACAAATCATATCATGCCACATGGCATTCCATACATTCTGTACGTTGATGTGGCATGCTAACTTGGCAGATAACAATGTGGAACATTGAGAGGCTGCCACATTGCCCAATTAGAGGTTGCCATGTGGTAGGTGGGAAATGCCCAAGGACAGCCCGTGAACAAAAATTTGGAAAATATAGTTTGGTAGGTCCGTTAAATCTTGCAGACCATGCCAAACCTACCACAGTTTACGTCTTTTGGACATGGTTCTAGCAACCCCACTAAACTGGCGGAACAAACATTTAAATATATACAATGTAACAATACAAAACCCAAAAGAGGAGTCCATGGGGTTTGACCCCGGGACCTCCTCCCACACAAAACGCCTTAACATATTTGCCCTACCCAATAGGCCATGGGCCATTACATTGTAACCAACACCTTCAACATTTATTAAATGATGCATTCTCCCAACAACATGGAGATGCATGCATATCGTACGACCATCTGGGTGCTAGAATATAATGGATGTGATCATTTTACCATTGAAAATATCACTATTGTCACCCAACCATAGGCCGAAGCCACCCTCCGAGCACCTTAACCTTGAAAAAGAATCACTCCAGAAGAAAACCCTAGGATATATAGCCAAATAAGGGGTAGTGCACCTTTCCCCAAGGATAGTGCACCAAACAAGAGCTGATCAGATAGTCTAAACCATAACCAAGAGATAGTCCAAGCCAAAACTGAAATATATTAGTTGTAGCAGCTGCAACAAAAACTCTCCTCCAAACTTGTGCACAAACTGGGCAACTGCAGTGCGCACAAGTGATGCTCTACAATTATGAGAATGCTTGCTAGAATGAAGACTGGAATCCTATATTTATTTTAATTCTGGCTAATTGCCTGGGCCGACTTCTCATTATGGATACCTATTTACTTATTACATATTATTTCTTCTGCTCGAATTTTTCTCTTGGAGGCTAATAACCTAATACAAATTATCATCTTGAGCCCACTTGTCTTCTAGGGTTATTAGCGAACTCATTAGGGTTTTGTATTACTTCCCAAAATATTCTATTCTCATTAGGTTTACACGTGGAGGTAAATACCTCCCACAACTACCATAATATCAACACTGCCTCATAGCTAGGGAGGTATTGAAGGCAGTGGTCCCGAGCACAAACATACCATTTACTTGGTAACATCAGCGTAGTCGTATAGACTATCAATGTCATCAAATGCATCATCTCTCGAAACCATACTCCATCTAAGTAATCAGACACGATGTTGGATAAGTCACTCACTCCATAGAGTGACACAAGAACCATTCTTCTATTCCAGACATATGTCCTAGAAGAATTAATTTCCTGGACGATTTTTCGTCTGGGAAATCTTTGTCCATTGATCATCCATATAGTTGATAATCATTTCCAACACTGTTGATAGTATTCAAGGAAATCATAACAATATCATTCAATAGAACACAACTATGTCTATCCATAGTAGTACACAACTACAATCCAGTGGTACACTACCACACCAAGTAGCACACAGGTACTTGATCAGTGACGTATAGTGACAAATAGTGGAACACATCCACCACAGTAGTATACATCTAGTGTCTAGAGAGATACAGTCTTCATAATAATCATCTGATATCAATCTGCACAGAAACAATGTTATGATATAAACTAAATCATATGGCCCATTCTTCCACTCACATCTGTGAGATATTGGAAGAGCATCTGCCCTCAGAAGGTAAAACATCAATGATGAGTTATCTGGACTATTCTTCTCAAGCAAGGAAGAATAACTGTCCCGATTTCTGAGCCTGGACCATTCCCCACCCTGGGCCATTCCTGCGACAATAGACAAAGTGTAACCTAGAGAGAATGAGTCTTCCCTAAGGAATGTCTGTCCCTGATTGCTGAACTTGGACCATTCTCCACCCTGGTCCATTCCTCCAGCACTAAACAAAGTGCAACCTGGAGAGAATAAATCTTCCCTAAGAAATGTTTGTCCTTGACTGCTGAACCTGGACCATTCCCCACCCTGGGCCATTCCTCCAACACTAAACAAAGTGAAACTTGGAGAGAATGAATCTTCCCTAAGGAATGACTGTCTAAAACATTTCCAAAGGAAATTATTGTCCTGCACCAACCTCCAAAACAGACCATTCCCCATGTTAAACACAATGGGAAATCGTTGTTCGGTGAGGCAGGTCAATCTTCTTGAGTAACCCTCAAGAAGAGAGACTGCCCTAGACCATTCCCCATGTTAACCACAATGGGAAATCACTGTCTATGGTACATCAAAAATCCATCGAACCATTTTCATTAAAAAAATGACCATTCGATCTGGACCATTTTATGAACTCGAAAATTCCTATCTGTCAGAAATATCAAACCACTTTCCGAATATGGAAAGGAATTGCTCATCCTGGACCATTTTTCGAACTGAAAAATGACTTTCCATCAATCAATAACACATCAGTGCTCCCTCCCAACCTAGGAGTCATCTCCATGAGCTCCATCTCGAGTACACAAACTCTTTTATCTTGGACATAATCTTTACCAAAATGTCTTCTTATCTGCTCATTTGTGGAGATATATATTGGAGAAACGCTTTCTCCTTTCTAGACTTCATCACAAAGAATGTAATGCTTGATCTCAAATGTACTTTGGTCTGGAACACTGGTTTTCTTTGAAGGCTACATATTGCTCTGATAAAGTATATCATTATTGGATTCCTCTTTGGTTCTTGCTAGCTCACAATATTGTGGTAGGGGTCAAACTGGAACATATCCATGTGGCACTTCTTCTGTCATCATGAGAGCTTTGTCATGGATTGGCAATCCATCATTCTAATCTTCTGAGTAATCATTCTGATACAATATCTCTATTATAGAAAGTCTTCACCACACTTCTGCTATGCATTGGAGGTTCTCCACCAAGTTGTCTTCTTCCATATGCATACAAGGGTCTCTTTATGGTATGCCTCATATCCTTGAGGTTTCTCTTCATACGCTCTTTGTTCAAATAGTTTTTGCATTCATTTGATGTAGAACTCCAACCCATGGATATTGTGGATGATATAATGAATCACGTAGAGGTATGTATGGTTTACTAGAATGAGTAATAATAATAGTCTTCTCCCTCCATTTGGGAGAACATCTAGTTCTAGATCTCGCAGTGATTTCATTCACAAGTCTTCCATACATTGTTCTTCATCACAACCTTTAGTTCCTCTGCTTGATTTCTTTTAGTGAGTTCATATCAGACTGGTAATCTTGTGATTCTTGATACAATGACTAGTTGTTTTGGCTTTTCTTTCTTTCTTGGAATCTTCATTTTCTTCCTCATGTTTCTCTTTAGCTCTTGGGTCCATGGAGTTTCTTATAGATTCCATGCCCTAGAGATTTCACTT
>JASDQU010750397.1:27261-38273 GCA_032191745.1 Picea mariana
CATGTTTTTCTTTTGGAAATATATAATCGTCTCCCTCCACAATCCACGCTTCCGTCTGCATCCTTATTGCCTTCTGCAAAGTGTCATAAGTCTTTCTCCAATTTCTTCTTGATTGTTGAATTCTTCCTGTCTTTTACTTCTTCTCTTTTACTTCAAGATTGATTCTGATTTCGACTTATCTTGCAGTTGTCACTTATGTAATAACTTCCACATGAATTGTTTGATGTACTTCATCCTTTCATTTGTATTGTCTGACTTGTATTCATAATGATAGAAATCATTTTTGTTTCTTCCATAGGTATAGTTTCTCTTTGAACACATTATCTTCTAATAAGTAGATATGCAAGATATGTATAGAAAACATGGTATGTACAAGAACTATGAAGAGTATTGTTACCTTGTCTTAGAAGAAAAAGTCTGTTTTATCCTACATGGTCTTCTTTGTAGTTTCCTTTTCTTTGGAAAATGATGCTTCATGTGTCCACTTCCTTTTTTTTAGCTAGGGACAATCATTCTTGTAGTGACCATACTTTTGACAGTTGAAACATTGTATTTCTGACATGTCTTTCTCTTGATTTGGCTTCTTCCTTGAACCAAACTTCCTTTTGGTCCTGAAATTCTTGAATCTTGTTGTAAAGGCTTGATCATCATACTTCATTTGGGGTTTCTATTTTGCACCGATCCTTGATTCTTCTTGAGCACAACAAGTCCAAAGTTATTCAAATGTAGGATACTCCTTCCTTGTGTTCATGCTTGCCGCAAATGCATCCCATGTCTTGGGAAGACCATTTAGTACTATATTTACCAATTCCTTCTCTAAGATGATCTCTTCACTAACTTGTAGTTGATCTCTTAACTAAGAGATCCTCACAAATTATGATGTTATGTTGTCATCATCATTCATCTTCATGTCACGAAGCTCATTCTTTAGACTCATTACTTGTCCAATGTTTCTGAATGAGAAGAGGTTTGTTAGGGAATCGTACATATTCATTGATGAGTCAAGATGGGAGATGTAGGGTATCAAGTAGTATTTTATAGATTCCACTATGATACTCATGGAATTGATGTCACTGTCTTTGAACTTCTCCATAACTGCAACGGTCTGTGGTTCCTTCTCTTTTCCTTCTTCAAACTCTGGTTCCACAATCTTTCCTTTCCCGATATCCAACACTTTATTCTTGGCAAGGATGAGTTCAATATTTTTATTCCACACTCTGAAGTTAGAAGCTCCATATAACTTGTTTTCTGACTTCTTAGAATAAGTCATGGCTGCTTTGACTTGGTCAACCCTAAATTTGGCCAGAAACTCAAACTTGATGTCTTAGCTTGCTGAGATTACTAGGAGGTGCGCTAGGCTGGGGCACACTAGTTTATCCAAAAATTAGGTCAATCCCTTCAGTTAAGGTGCCTCAACAAGAGGATTAGGGTTTCTGCAACTACACATGCTACTAACCCTAGTGACAATGCTTTAGGAACTGCTCCTGCTAGAAACCCTAGCGACAGTTCTTCAACAAGCTTAGTATCCTTATGCCTATGCCCCTTTCTAGTGGTTAGACTGAATGAAGGAAGCGTGGGCCCATAAAATGTTATAATATAATGGATGTTCTCATTTTACCATCGACAATATCACTATTGTCACCCAACCATTGGCCGAAGCCACCCTTTGAGCACCTTAACCTTGATAGAGAATCACTCCGGAAGTAAACCCTAGGATAGATAGCCAAACAAAGGGTAGTGCACCTTTCCCCAAGGATAACACACCAAACAAGAGCTGATCAGATAGTCCAAACCATAACCAAGAGATAGTCCAAGCCAAAACCGAAATCTGCTAGTTGTAGCAGCTGCAATGATAGTTGTTGTCCAAACTTGCACACAAACTGGGCAACTACAGTGCACACAAGTGCTGCTCTGCAATTTTGAGAATGCCTCCTAGAATGAAGACTGGCCTCCTATATTTATATTAATTCTAGCTAACTGCTTAGGCCAACTTATCATTATAGATACCTATTTACTCATTATATATTATTTATTCTGGCCAACTTCTTATCTTGGAGGCTAATAACCTAATACAAATTATCCTCTTGAGCCGACTTGTTTTCTAGGGTTATTAGTCAACTCATTAGGGTTTCTTCTTGCTTCCCAAAATATTCTATTCTTGTTAGGTTTACACGTGGAGGTAAATACCTTCCCTAGCTACCATAATATCAACACTGGGAATGGAAAATGATGCAAGTACATTCATTATTGTAGGTTGCAGAGGGCACACAAACCGAGATGAATTTATTCTTGGGCCTAGGAGTGCCAGAGTTAGATCGAGGCATGGATAAATTCATTTTTAGGTAACTCGATGCCACGAATTCAGTGGTGTTGTCTGTTTTATGATCTGAACATTATTACTGTAGCTTGATTTTAGAATGAGGTGTACTTATGTATTTTTCCAAATTCTTTTGCTCACGTAATGAAAAATCCTACCCATTTGAGAGAAGGACCAGGAGATGTAGTCCACCATGGACAAACTCTGTTATCAAGTTTTTTTGTTCATATATAATGCTTATGTCTCTTCATTTTTTAGATTTTCCTTCTTTAATAGTGCACTTTAATTTATGCTCATTTAATGCAATTCTTTATAAGTCAAGATAAAAAGAGCCCATATCATGTTGGTATAAGAGAAATCATCTTTGACTTGAATTATTGAGTGTGAATGCTTGCTAGGGCCAAGCATAAGCAGGGTGAAGGAATTATTAATAATTTCAATCCTGAAGTTGGTCGTGCATCCTGAAGGAAGAAAATGGCAGAAGAGGACAAGCGTAATGAACATGAGAAAAACTTTGACATGGTCTTTTATCGCATGCCAGAAATGGTCGAACGAATGTATGGAGATTGCGAGAATAGGATGAAGAAGAAAGGGAAGAAAAAGGAATCACATGCATATGATGATTCTTCGGTAAACCAAGGGGCTAGAGGAGTTCCTTCCGAGTCTCCATCTTCACGTTCTAGTTCTAGTTCTTCTTCCTCTGAGCATTCTCATCATTCTCATCATTCTAGCCATAAATACTCTTTTAAGAAACCATTATTAAATCTTGATGTAAAATTTTCTTTACCTATGTTTAATGGAGATGCTAATCTGGAAAATCTAGATAATTGGATCCAACAAGTTGAAGTGTATTGTCGTGTTCAACATATTGATGAAGAAGAAGTTAACGTGCAACTGACTTCACTTTAGTTGGAAGGAAATGATCTCATATGGTGGGAGAGAAAGCTTCAGGACATAAGTAAGTGTGGTAATCTTTTTTCCGCATGGTCATAATTTAAATGAATGATAAGGAAGAAATTTCATGCATTAGGGTATTTACATAAAGCAATGATGGATTGGAAAACTTAAGGCAAAGTAAGGGTCAAACTGTACAAAGTTTCACAGAAGAATTTAGGAAGAAATCTCTTTCATTGAAAATTCCTTTGTATTCTTATGAAACTTTAATGAAGTATATTGGTTCACTTCACAGTTATATTTGTCATACTTTTCTCTTATTTAACCCCACTAGTCTTAATGAAGTTTGTGTGCAAGCAAATCACCTTGAGAACAGGGGGGAACATGTTCAAGAAGATGCCATGAAGAAACCTTCCAATTTCCCACATAAAAATTTTAAGAAGTTTAAAAGGAAGGACACGAATACTACCACGGTGACAAGAGAAGGAGGAAAGGAATCTTACACTCATTGCAATAAAAGCAGTCACGATGAAGAACACTGTTGAAAACTGCATCCATAAAAGAAACCAAAACAATTCAGTGGAAATGGGAAGACAAAATCCATTGCTATAGTGCAACAAGATATTGGTTTTGATTCAGAAGATGAAGGAAAGATCACAATGATTGGATTACAAGGTAAATATTACCTTCATGCTAGTTCAAGTTCTAATAATGAATCTCATGTTGATGAACAAAAGAGGAATGAATTATTTCACATAAGAGTTGTATCTAAACACACTAAGATATATACATTATTTGATTTAGGTTCCCAAGTAAAATTAATATCTGAAGCACTTGTCAAGAAGATGGATCCTGAAATGAAACCATATATGAAGCCTTATCCCATTTGTTGTGTATGTGATAAAGAAAAACTTAATGTCACCAAACAATGTAGGGTCAGATTTGCCATTTCTTAAAAGTTGATTGATGAAGTGGATTTAGATGTTGTACCACTTGATATATGTGGCATAGTGTTGTGAAGTCTTTATCTTTATGATCGAAAAGCAGTATTCTTTCATCATGAGAACAAATACCACCTTACTAAAGGGGGAGTGGAATATATTGTTAGAGCTCACAACATGAGGGTAAATACAACACTTGTTAGTGCAGGGAAAATGAAAAGACTCATAAACACTAATAAGAGATATTTACTCATGGTTGTAAGAGAGAAAGATGTCAGGACATCTGACTCTTTCCAAGGATGTGATCCATCTCATAAAAAGGAATTAATTGATATTGTTTTGAAGTATGATGATATTTTTCAGGAACCAGATGGATTACCTCCTAAGAGGGAAATCCAACATGAGATACACCTTCAACATGATTCTTCTCTTCCTAATGTGGGCATGTACAAAATGTCATTTGTGGAGATGACAGAGATCAAGAAGCAGGTATAGGGCTTATTGAATCAAGGGGTCATCAGGCCTAGTTCGTCTCCTAGTGGTTCTCTAATCGTGGTGGTGCCAAAGAAGGATGGCACATGGAGAATGTGTGTCGATTACCAGACCTTAAATAAAATCACAGTGAAAAATCAATACCCTCTTCCTTGTATAGATGATTTACTTGAACAATTGAAGAATGTTGTGTATTTCAATAAGTTGAATTTGCATAGTGGATATCATCAAATCAGGATCGCAGAACATGACGCATGGAAAACTGCCTTTAAAACCAAGCAGTGATTGTTTGAGTGGCTAGTTATGTCGTTTGGGCTTTGTAATGCTTCGAAAAATTTCATGCGTATGATGAATGATGTATTCATGCCTTTCCTAGATGACTTTGTGATTGTATATTTAGACGACATTCTTGTTTTTATCAGGACTTGGGATGAACATGTGAGGCATGTAAATAAAGTATTGGATACTTTGCAAAGGGAAAATCTATATGTAAAATTGTCTAAATTTGAATTTGGCAAGACTTCCCTTGTGTACTTAAGTCATATTATAGGAGGAGGACAATTAAAAATTGATCCTTCCAAAATTGATGTAATTGTAAATTCACCTGAGCCAAAAAGTGTAACTGAAGTCTGAAGCTTCTTAGGTGTAGTCCAGTATTGAAGAAGGTTCATTTCCAACTTCTCCTTTATAGAATATCCTTTGCATGCCTTAACCAATGTGAAGAACACTTTTCAGTGGGAAGGAAAGCAACACAAATCTTTCATCACTTTGAAGGAGAAGATCAGTGCCACACCAGTATTAGCATTGTTGAATCTTCAACATCATTTTGAGATTGAGACAGATGCCAACAAATACACCATGGGTGCATTATTGATGCAATATCGTAAGCCTATCTGTTACTACTCTGAAACTTTTAACCAAGTTGTTGTTAACTATCCCACATATGATAAAGAGTTGTATGCATTAGCACAAAGCATAAAGAAATGGAAGAACTACTTGTTAGGGAAGGAAACAATCATACATACAGATCACTAGCCCTTACAATATCTCCAAGCACATACCAAGTTGCAACAATATCGACACTACATATGGATGGGTTTTCTACAACAATTTCATTTGGTAATCAAGTACAAAAAGGGTACAAGTAACAAGGTAGAGAACTATTGTCTGTCGGGAAAACTACTCTACCATATTGGAAAGCTATGTATTCCTACAAGTGAACGAGTCCATGTAATACGAGAAGTTCACACTTCTCTTGTGTTTGGGAATTTTCGGGTAGGAAAAACTATGTCTCATTTGCAGAGTTTTTCTTACTAGCCTCAAATGAAAGCAATTGTAACTAAATATGTAAAGGGGTATGTGACGCATTCTTCTTGTAAGCCCACTAATAGAAAAATGGGGCTATACTCACCACTTCCTGTTCCATCCCATCCATGGGAAAGTATCTCCATGGATTTTGTAGGGGGTTTACTGATGACCAAAGGGGGTCATGACTATTTGTATGTTGTAGTGGATAGGTTCAGTAAGATGTGTATCTTGATGCCATGTAAAAAGAAGATCAATGTTGAGCATACTGCTAATATATTCTTTCAATATGTTTAGGTTTACTTTGGGTTACCCACATCCATTGTCTCGGATTGAGATACTCGATTCCTTGGCGAATTTTGGACTAGCTTGTGGAGGATGATGGACACAAAATTGAAGAGGAGCACTTCTTTCCATCCATAGATCGACAAAAAGATAGAGGTGATAAGCCAAATAGTGGTACTTTTCCTTCGAGGCTACTACAAAAAGCATCCCAAGTTATTGGATGAATAGATACCCTATGTACAACATGCTTACAGTCGAGATTTACATTTTTCCACTTAGAGTTCACCTTTTGAGACATGTTTTGGGTACCTACCAAAGGTTCCTTTGCATTTGATGTATGGGAGAGATGTCGATGTGAATGAAGAATGAATAGAGAGCAGAGCCTGCAAGTTCATTCAGAGGATCCAGCAGATACACTGGGTAGTTAGGGAACAGTTGGAGAAAAGTAAAGCAATGTATAAAGCTCGGCATGACAAGCATAGGGTTGATCACCAGTTCCAGGTTGGAGACCGAGTATGGATTCACATCATCAGGGAGAGATTGAAGGGTGAAGGAAAGAAACTCAAGCCCATTCTTTATGTACCCTTCACTATCTTGGATAAAATTGGAACCAATGCTTTTCATCTCGATCTTCCACCTTACATGCAGATTTACTCAGTTGTGAACGTTGAGAACTTGAAACTTTTTAAGCCTCCCATGATCATGGATCAATATGAGGAAGTTTCAATACCTTCAGTTGATGAATTTGCACCTGAGTATTTGGATGAGTTATAGGAAGATATCATCCTAGATAGGAGGATGAGGACTTCACATAGGGGTGATGTTGATTATCTTTGGGTAGGATTAAAAGGCCCACATCCAAGCAAGGCAAAGTGGATAGAGAATGACAAAGTGAGGGGACTCTTCCCTCACTTACCTTTTGATTGATGAAATATTTTGGTGGTCCAAAAATCTCTCAATGGGAAGGCATGATCCAAAAAGGATCTAGAGAAGGCTAAGAACAACTCACAACTCACAGAGGAAACTCAGGACGCTCAGAATGGCTTCAACAGATAGAGAAAGGGAAAAAATTAGAAGTTCCCCAAACTCAGTGAAAATGGCATGATCGCAAAGAGAACGTCGCAAGCTTTCTAATGGTGCAAACAACTTATCAAATAGAGTTACACATTGAAATATATTTGTAGTCAATGTTTGGTCAACCTAGCCAAGTCAGCAGGGGATGAGTTAGCATCTGTACTGCTAATGTCAGTATCCATACAGATGATGTAAACATCCGTACAATACACATGGCATGAGAAGGAAGGTGACACATGGCATGCTGACATCAACATGATGACCTGACAACACTAGAGGCTGCCACGTGTCACCTGATTTTGGTGTTTTTGGACTGATCCGTGGACCAATCGGATCGTGCCACGTTGAATTTCATACAATCCATAAGATGACATGGTGTGTGGACTTGGTAGGTGGCAATGCAGACCAATGAGAGTTCTCCATGTGTCTCAATCAAAGGTCGCCATGTGGCAGGTGAGAAATTCCCAAGGACATCTTGTGAACAAAAAATTGGAAAAAAAAAATTTGGCGGGTCTGCCAAATCTAGCGAACCATGCCAAACCTAGCCACGGTTTATGTTGTTTGGATATGGTTCTAGAGACCCCACTAAACTAGAGAAACAAAAATTTAAATATATACAATGTAACAATATAAATCCCAAAAACGGAGTTTGCGAGGTTTGACCCCGAGACCTCCTCCCACACAAAACGCCTTAACATATCCTCCCTAACCAATAGGCCACAGGCCATTACATTGTAACCAATGCCTTCAACATTTATTAAATGTTGCATATGCCTAGCCACAAGGAGAGGCACGTGTATCGTACGACCATCTGGGCACAGAAAATGATGAAAGTACAGTTTGCAGGTTGCAGAGGGCACAAAAACCAAGACAAATTTCTTCTTGGGCATGGGAGTTCCAAAGTCAAATCAAGGCATGGAGACAATCATTTTTGGGTAATTCGACACCATGAATTTAGTGGTGTTGTCTATTTTCTGATCTGAGCATTATTTCTCCAACTTGATTTCAGAATGAGGTATACTTATGTATTTTGCCAAATTCTTTTTCTGAGTTAATGAAAGAGCCTACACATTTGAGAGAAAGACCCATAGATGTAGTACACCAGGGATGAAATTTGTTATCGACTTTTTGTGTTCAGATCCGATGCTTATGTCTCTTCATTTTTGAGCTTTTCCTTCTTTAATGCTGCACTTTAATTTATGCTCATTTAATGAAATTATTTATAATTCATGATGAAAAGATCCCAGATCAATGATACATGTGGAGGATACTAAGAACACTAAATAGTTTCTGAATTGTTTTTAAATAAAAACCCCATATTTTGTAAGAAAATGATATCTAAACATAGTTCAATGCTTCCATTAGTAGGTTTTTCCCTTGTAGTGTCCTCTTCAACCACACTTAAAGAAAGAAATGATTTCTAAAAATTTACTTCATACTAGCCCTCTAAAATTACCGTTAAGTTATTTCCATGTCTCCAAGAACAATAAAAAAAAATAATACATCATTCAAAAAAAGAAAATGGTTCAAATAAAGAAATCTTCCTTATTTAACACTTTTTAATGTCCCAGTCCTTATTTCCTCCAATAATGGCCTACTAAGGCCTTCAACTATATCAGAAAGATAAAAGGGGATAAAAATATTAGATGTCAAAGACATTAATTATTATAGTGTAAAGGATATTTATGATAGGAACCCCATAATACAATTCATCATGGAAACACAAAAATCAATGTGTATTAGCAATAATATCAAATACAACCAATTTTCTCATATGCCTTGGAGAGGTCTAGTTTTAGAATCATTGCTAATAATTCCTTAGTTTTGATAAAATGGAATCCTTGTTGTGGCACTCTAATGGCATAATATATTTTCCTTCAACGAAGAAATCCAAATTGTTCATAAGAAATGGTAGATTTTTTTTCTTAACCTTGGAAACTATAAATTTCATTATTATCTTATAAATACATTTACACAAACGAATGGGCCTAAACTTATTAAATGAAATTGGATTATCTTAATAAAAAACCGAGGTATTGAATGCTTCTATAACTTTCCTTATACATCTTGATTCCTCCACTACCCTGAAAAATATTCTTCTATAAGTTCATAAATTCCCAAGAAAATTTCCATAGTCTACCTAGAATTTTATCCTTTAGAAAATTGTTGACCACGGATTGTAATTATTTCTTATATATTTCTTCTATCAACCTTTCATTTTCATCCCCATTAATCGAGCATGAAAAATAAGTGGGACCATCTTGAGAATTTCTTCCATTGACTATGTTTCTTCCTTATAAATCACATTAAAGTGAGTGACCCATCACACAACACTGTCCTTCTTTAATTTTTTGGCTTTCGATCTATCTCATCTTTACATGTCCCATATATTTTATGATTTTTCTATAATTATCGTAGTTGTGGAAGTGCTTTTTGTTGTCATCCCTGTCAATTAGCTATAGAGATACGCTAATTATCCTCCACAATTAGCCATAAATATTTGCTAATTAATCTCCACAAGGATTCATTTTATGTAGATAGTTCCTCTTGTTTTGTTTCAATGCCCTCACCCTTTCTTTTAAGTCCCAATCATGAAATCCTTTTAGACGTGTTCATATACTTTGGGTATTTTATTTTCAATTATGGCTAGGACGAACTTGTTCATCCATGATGTGTTTATTATGCATATATGATGACATTTCTTATTTTTTTATCATAAAGTTTGTAGCAAATTGAATACTAGCGGACTTTTATAAAGAAATATTATAAGGTTTCTATTCATAAATTTTGATTAATTTAATTATAGATTGGGGTTTAGAACATGGATATCAATATTTCCATCTTGGACTCATACAGTTTGGAATTAATTCGTTAGTCGGATCTGGTTTAGATACCTCTGCACTAAACTGCATAATAGACTCGCGGCATAATACTTTCTCTTATGCATTAATATCTAGATTCCAAGCTCCCTTACACAATGGCCAAGTTTGGTCGTCGACCTTGCCAAGATTTCAAGATTCTCTGACCGATCCCTACATCTCTAATCTACTTCAAGCCTATGTACAGTTCACTGGTTTTAATATGGCTGAAGCTTCGAATATTGCCCAGTTACATACAACTACTTTTCTTCGCTTTGTTTCCACAACAATGCAGCGCTAAATCCAAAGTTACTCCAACTGTAATGCCCACACAATTATCTCCTCCGAATTTATGTCCACACAATTCAACCACCGTCGGATCTCGGAACTTCATCTGTCGAGATTTGGGATTTTGCCGGTCGGGAGTTCGCAAGCCCTGTTGCACCATGCACAGGACCTTCCAAGTCCCGAACCCCGATAGTCAACGGGTCAACCTTTTCTTGCGTCGGGGATTTCCCTATCGGGAAATCGACGGTTGTATTGTCGCATACCTCGTGCAACACAAAACCCCGAGTACCGAAACCCCGAGTACATGCCACCTGTCTCCCACTGTGTCTTGGGGACCCACCTTGCCACGTCCTTTTCGGGATTTCGCAGACCGCGAATCCAAAATGCAAAGTTCCTTTGGTGTCAAAACCCCGAAACCCCGAACTCCGATATGCGGGATCTGACGCCACGTGTCCCTCCGTAGATCGACGGCTCCCGTTACTTCGGGAAATCGCAACTCAGGATTTCGAAGAGTATAAACCACTTGTTCTGTGAAACGTCGAACGCCGAACCCCGATC
>JASDQU010750397.1:41753-58417 GCA_032191745.1 Picea mariana
GGAAAAGTGTATGTGCCCAATTCTAGTGAGATGAAAAATGCAGTGCTAAAGGAAATGAGTAATGTTCCATGTGTCTGGCACCCAAGATATCAGAAGACAATTGTAGCAGTAAGAAGCCAATATTTTTGTCTAGGAATGAAGAATGAAGTGGCTAATTACATAGTCAAATGTCTAGAATGCCAAAAAATAGAGACAAAACATAGACACCCATCAGGTTTTCTACAACCATTTCCCATTCCAGAATGGAAGTGGAAAACTGTCAAGGTTGATTTTATTACTAAGCTGCCCAAAACAATGAAGCAACATGATTCCATCATGGTGGTGGTGGAAAAATTGACTAAAGAAACATATTTTATTCCAATAAATACTGCACACAAGGCATCAAATATTGCATATATGATCCAGGTGGATATCGGTGGCCACCCACCTTTCTCGGCTGGCTCAAAACAACTTTCTAGCAATTTTGATAATTTACTATTTTTAGCAATTTTTCGGGTCCTGAACTTTCGAAGCCATTTTGAGGCCCTAAACGATGTTTTTTGGGGTATGTTGCGGTTGCAAAATTTCATCATGAAATTTTGTGCAACTGTTGTATTCCTCGGATAGATCTTTCCAATGGGCTATCATACGCCTAAAACAGAGATCGTATGCAAAAGTTACGACCCCAGGAAGTTGATGTACTAACTTACCCAAACGGGGTCCACGTGACTTTTGGCGCTTCATCTCCTAGGGTTAGGTTTCTGGATGTTTAGGATTTTTGAAACCCTTGTTTATTGTAAAAAGGCCTTGATAGCCTCATTGTAATCATCTTCTTGCAGATGAGTGCACCCTTCACATCTCTTCTCAGAGATAAGCCGCCACCATTCGAGCAAGCTTGTTTTTTACTGCATTTTATAGTTTCAGCTTATTTCCTTATTGAATAGAAAACTAGTTTTACTATATCTTTGTTATTCTGTGTTAATAATTTGGTAATAATCTGTAGTCATTTCATTCTGCTCATAAAATCCAGATCAATATATATACACAAAAGAAGTTTATAGGCTACATGGGGTACCTAAAGCAATAGTTTCAGATAGAGATCCAAAGTTTATGATCCAAGTGGATATTGGTGGCCACCCACCTATTCCAACTAGATCTTCTTGATATTTTTGGTTCAACAAATTCTTTTGTAATTATTTGTAATTGTTGGTTCTACACTTCTGGGGTTGTCTGAATCCTTGCACAGCTTCCAGGTGGATATTAGTGGCCACCCACCTAATCCAACTGATTTATTTTTGGTCCGCAATTTTTTTGATAGGGAAAAGATTACTTTTTCACTCCTCAAGTCCATCCCCCATGTTAAGGACTAGTGAGATACTTACTCTAAGCAAAGGGACATAGAGAAATTTGTAATATTTGTGGTCGCCCCCACATGGAATTCCTTCATGGATTCCATTAAAGAACATCACTAACCTGTTGGAAGCTACAAGGACTAGTACACAAGTTAGACCATGCTACGTCAAGAAAGGGACCATAAGTAACATATTTCACCAATATTTTCCATACCCTGTGCACCAAATTGGGTATCAAAGACTCTGAACAACATATGGTTCTCAAATACCGCAACTATTTTCATAGATACATTCAAACAAAAATGGAGTTTCTAGACATTACATAATTAGGTGTGGCTTATAGATATGTTGTCAAGATCGAGCATAAATTTAAGCAGAAGAGGTGAGAGTTTGGATCTACAAACTCCTCACAGCCAAAGTAGGGAAAAGGTGGCCCCAACCCACAAAACAAGGGACAGAGCAAACATGGCCACTATGAGAACAACCAGTCCAAGCCGCAACACAAGAAGGGTAATGATAAGTCAAAGAAGGACATGGGAAGTGGTGTGAATACCATAAAATCCCTTGGCACAACATCGAATAATTTCGCTCCAAGTAGTCACTATTGGTCGAGTTGAAAGCTTCCAAGTCAAAGGAAGATTCTGACTCTGAATCAAATCCAGAATGAGGAAAGTGGCTTATCAATGTTGAATCCAATGCCACTTGCGCTACCACCAAAGTCTAGCGAAGAGAACGAGAAGAACCAGAGGAATTGGAATGCCTCTTTCACTCGCAAATGTGGGTAAAGGGGGCTCTGGTTCATTTCATTATTGATAGTAGTAGTCAGAAGAACCTAATCTCAACAAAGGTCGTAAAGCGGTTGGACTTGTCGATGACACCGCACCCGCAACCCTACACTATCGGTTGGCTTCACCAAGGAAGAGATCTTTGCATCAACCACCAATGTCATCTGCCCTATGGCATCAAGCCTTTCAAAGATGAGGTATTGTGTGATATTTCCCCCCTTGAAGTTTGTGATCTTATTTTAGGACATCCATATTTGTGTAAGCGACATGATGTGTATGAGTCTAGACCCCATAGTGTTATTATTACTTTGGATAGATAATTGTACAGGATACGAGAGGTACTTCCACCTACTACTATTTCTTTAATATCTGCTAAGAAATCCAGTAAGGTCATTTCACATACTAGCAATTTTTTTCTTCTTTGTGATCCATGCTCATAGTAAGCAGAAGGTCGTCGCCACATCCATGGCCTCTACACAAAGCCTCTCTTTGTAGTATAATCAAGTGGACGAGATCATGGAGGAGTACATAGAAATATTCTCCTCACCCACCATGGTACCGATGCACTGCCAAGTCAAGCATCCAATTGATATAACCCCTGGTGCACCTCTACCTAATGGACCAGTCCATCATCACTCATTGATGGAAAATGAAAAAATCAAATGTCATATCCAAGAGCTGCTTCAAAAGGGGCACATCAGACCCAAATCCTCCCCTTTTGAAAGCTCGATTATATTGGTGTAGAAGAAAGACTGGACTTGGCTACTCTACATTAATTACAGAGCATTAAACAAAATTATCGTCAGGAACCGATACCCAATTCCCCAAATTGATGAACTTATTGACCAACTCAAGGGGGGGAATTTCTCCAGTAAGATTGACCTAAAGTATAGCTACCACCAAGTTCCCATCGAATCTAAAGAAGGTTTATTCAAATGGTTGGTAATTACATTTGGATTAACAAATGCACCAGCCACTTTCACGAGGTTGATGGATGATGTATTGAGACCCTTCACGAACTCTTTTGTGGTAGTATATCTGAATGAAATCCTCATCTCCAACAAAAATTGGGAGGAGCACATGCAACATATTCAGTAGTTTTTTGGCACTCTCCAGTAGCACAAGCTATATGCCAACTTGGAAAAATTATCCTTTGGCATGAACAAGGTCCAATACTTGGGCTACATTATTGATAAGCATGGGGTACATGTGGATCCAACTAAGATACAAGTCAACCATTATTGGACAGCCCTGACCACACTAACCGAGCTTCAGAGCTTCTTGGGACTTGTCAACTTCTATCGACAGTTCATGTTGGGATTCTCCCATATTGCATGGGCCCTCAGCCAAGTGACCAAGGGTGGTGGAAAGGAAAATTTCACATGGAGGAAGGAACAACAATGAGAATTTGATGATCTGAAGCATCACTTGTGCTTAGTTCCAGTACTCTCCTTATCCAATCTGCAACAACCGTTCGATATTGAGACTGATGAATACGACTATGTTGTAGGCACAATTCTCACTCAACACGGTCATATAGTAGCATACCATAGTGAGACACTCTCAGATATCATCCAGAAATACTCCACCTATGACAAGGAAATGTATTCCATTGTGCAAGCCTGTCTTCAATGGAAACATTACATTATGGGAAAGGAGACAATCATCCACATTGATCACAAGCCTCTACAGTTCATACAGAAACAAGGGAAGTTGCAAAACGACCTCCATCAAAAGTGGTCCACATACCTGCAAAAGTTCCATCTCAACATCAAGTATAAGATAGGGAGGAAAAACCGTGTCACTAACTGCCTCAGTTAACCTCCTATGGTTGCACTCACCACTGTGATCCATTCCTATGGGCATGAGACATATGAGTGGGATACATTGTTGATGAGCATGGGGTACATGTGGATCCAACTAAGATACAAGTCATCCATGATTAGACAGCCCCAACCACACTAATCAAGCTTCAGATCTTCTTGGGACTTGTCAACTTCTACCAATGGTCCATGCCTCCGTCAACCTCCTATGGTTGCACTAACCAATGTGATCCATTCCTGTGGGCATGAGGTATATGAGTGTCCCCAACTTTATCAACGATATCCTCACTTCACCACCACCTATCATCTCTTGGGTACAGGCGTGAATGTCATTGATTTTCACATTCAGGAAGGACTTTTATGCCCTCAGGGCCATCTCTTTGTTCCTACAAGCATCAAAGCTGATTTGGGAGTCTCACTATAGTCGGATGGCTAGATATTTTGGTGTGGATAAAATTGTGTCCATTCTACAGAAACATTTTTGTTGTCCAAAACTTCGATAGGATGTCAACAAGTATATCAGATCTTGCACTGCATGTGCCATTTCCAATCCATTCATCAATAATCAAGCATTATACACCCGTCTTCCTACTCCCGAGAGGCCTTGGGAATCCATCTTGATGGATTACATGTCTACTATTCTTTCCACCAAGAAAGGAATTGATTGTGTATTTGTGGTGCTTGATCGGTTTTCAAAGATGGCCATTCTCACAGCCTGCAAGAAGATCATCACAATGGAAGAGATTGGCAAGCTCTTCTTCAAACGAGTGTGGGTCCATTTTGGGATACCACAAACCATCGTCTCCGATCGGGAAAACAAGTTCCTCAACACATTTTGGTTGAGTATCTCGTCACTGTTGGACACCAGGATCACTAAATTCACTTCATTCCACCCTCAAACCAATGGACAAATAAAGGTCTTCAATCGTATGATTGTGCACATCCTACGGATGTATAACTCTAATATTCCATGCACATGGGATGAGATTATTCCCTATGTTCAACACAGCTACAACATGGCTCTCCATAGCTCCACCGACCATATCCCCTTTTAGGTGGGGCTGGGATTCCGACCCTTGGGTCCCATTGATGTTGCACTACCTCTTGCAACCACACTGACAAATTCTTCTCATGTTCAATATGAGGCCGACAAAGCCACCAGATTCATTGAGTGGATTCAGCACATCCTTCAACAAGGCCATGATATTTTGCATAAAGCCAATGATAAGTACAAGCAGATCCATTATCAACATTGGGTACTGCACAAATTTCAGGTGGGAGACAAGATCTGGTTACATTTGCAGAAAGAATGTCTTACAGGACCCCATCAAAATATCCACCCACTTTGTTATGGGCCTTACACTATCACCAAGGTTGTGGGTGACAATGATTTTGAACTCAACACTCCCCCCTTCCTTGGCTTGCACCCATTGTTCATTGTGGACCTTCTCCAACCATATTTTCCACCATTATTGGACACCTCGAAGATCACAGAATAGTTGACACCAACAAATATCACCCCGGACTACATGGAATAGGAATCCACTAAGCATATAGTGGACACATAGGTCAAGGGAACTCACCAGCAGAGGATATAGCTTTGCCGGGTTGTCAAGGAAAGGAATCTCCTGCACCAAGGCCAGTGGCTCACCCAGAGCCAAATTCAGGAGAAATTTCCTCACTTGATGGGGGCACTCAACGCAATGGAGACCATTTCTTCCTAAGGGGGAGGACTGATCCAAGTGGATATTGGTGGCCACCCACCTATTCTTGTTGCCTCCTATTGACAGTTTTTAGTTCAACGTGTTCTTCTGTAATTCTTTGTAATTGTGGTTTCTACATCTTTTTGTACTTCCAGACCCGTTTTGGGGCCCTAAACAGTTGTTTTTTGTCTTGCCATAGTTAAATTGTAGACGTAGTCAGAGTTTGATGGCATAATGTGTATTTCTCAAAAACACCTTTCCAACGAGCTAGCACAAGCCTAAAATGAAGGTCGTATGTAAATGTTATGACCCCGGGAAGTTGAGGTACCAAATTACCCATCGGGGCCCACATATCTTTTGGCGTTTCATATCCTAGGGTTAGGTTTTTGGATGTCTATGGTTTTGGAATTCATGAGTAATGTTAAAAAATCCTCTAGAGCCTCATCGTAACCATTCTACTCAGACAAATGCGTGTAGCAGCCCCATATCTTCCCAAAGATAGCTACCACCATTCGAGCAAGTTGTTTTCATTTCTGTAGTTTTACAGTGTCAATTTATTTTATTTATTCAATAGAAGTTGTTGTTCAGTGGATATTTGTTGTTGTTCTACGTATATTTGTGTTATTTATTCAGTCTATTATTCATTTCATTCCACTCATAAATCCGGATCAGTTTACTTCTATTTTTTGGAAGGGTTTGTTCAAGGGATTTGGGACAAATTTAAATCTTCGTACAACATATCAACCAGAGTCAGATGGACAAATAGAAAAGACTAACAAGATAATTGAGTACATGCTTAAAATGTATGTGATGGATCATCCATCAAAGTGGGAATATTATATTCATTTAATTGAATTTGCCTACAATAACGAGTATCATACCTCCTTGAAAATGAGTCTATTTGAAGCATTGTATGGAAGAAAATGTAACACTCTAATGAGTTGGGATAATCCAGCAGATAGAGCAGTTATTGGGCCAGATTTTTTAAAAGAAATGGAAGATCAAATGGCTAGGATAAAGAAGAATTTAAAAGTTGTCGAGGATAGGCAGAAAATTTATGCAGACAGGAACAAAGTTTTCATAGATTTTAAAGTGGGAGAACATATGTTTTTGAAAGTGAAGGAAAAGAGAAGCTCGCTAAGCTTAGGAAGTTGCCCAAAGTTGGGAGTGAGATATTATGTGCCTTTTGAAATATTCGAAAATAATAGGGTCAGTTGCATACATGTTATCTTTTCTTTAATCCATGAGACTGCATATTGTATTTCATGTTTCATTGTTAAAGAAATATGTGTTTGATCCTAACCACATAATTGATTGGAATGTGATCTATGTAGAGCATGAAGGGGATTTCCGGGTTGAACGAGTATGCATCTTGGACCAGAAATTCAAAGTACTCAGGAACAAATCCATAGGGTTGGTGAAGGTTCAATGGACCTCTTATTGTCTTGAATATGCTACATGGGAGTATAAAGAAAACATGCGGGCAAAATACTCGCAAAGTTTTTACAATTTTGAAGAAGACATAATGAAAGACTGTGTTTTGAGCAGCTAGAGTTCTGGAACCACATGTTAGAGTCTTAGCTAACTGTGTTGGGACTTTGATAAAAGAATGACTCATTCCTTGGGTTAGCATTGATAAATGGATGGTACATCCCTTGGGTTATCCCTAATAAACGAATGGTGCATTCCTTGGGTTAGCAAGTTGAAAGGATCATGAGATTATGCTTGGAGCTGCTGCTGGATTTGTAAAATTGCAGAATTTTATTTTCTAAGTATTGTGATGTAAATTTTCATATATGTATATCAACATAGAGTGCACTAAGGATGATGAAAAAATATATGGGAGGCAGAATGTAACATCCCCATTATAATCCCTAGTTGTTATTAATGATTAGGTAGATATAATGTGTGGCTACGACCAAAGCAATGTAATATGTGAATTGTATTTATCTGTTTTATTAATAAAATGTGATGCTAGATGCTAAGGGGACATGGACAAGAGATGGGGAATGAATTAATCCATGAGAGAGAGGAATGTATAGGATAATGGCCAAGAGGGGTCTAAGGGGGAAATACCCATGTATATTAATTTAATTCATTTTCCTAAAATTGTTATTTGTATATGAACCATCCCATTTTTGATTGAGTGTTTCCAAAGACAATCATTGAATACATGTAAGAGGGTGGGTTTGAGTAGTTGCATCCCAAAGTTATTGGGCACGTGGGGGTTGAGTACAATCAGCTTGAGGAAGAGTGTGAGTCAAGAAAGGCAAGCCAAAGAGAGGAAATCTGTATGGGTTGGGACAACAGTTTTTTAGTTAGTCAAGTTTTGTGCATAAGAAAAAGGAGAGAGAAAAAAATAGAGCTTGAAGTTGATGCAACCATGGAGGGCGAATTCTATAGAATGCTGGAGCGAATTGGAGCTAGAAAATTGAAGAGCATGGTTTTCATTCCCGAAGAGTGAACTTTTGTGTGAGTTACACTAAAAAAGCAAGTGTTTGTTGTTCGTTTGCTGATATTTTTCCTCACAACAATTTTCCTTGAATTCCTAACTGAGAGATTCCTAGATTCGTGTGACATAGAGACCCTAATAAATGAATGGGACGCCCGAGGGACTAAGATCAATGAAGGGGTACATTCCTTGGGTTGGATAGGTAAAAAGAAAGAGATATGGTGGAAAATTGAGATAGTTGTAGGAGAATATTAGTTGGGTTAAGATTTTTATGAGTTGCGAGTGGACTCTGAGAGACCACCCTCTTTTGTGGATTTCTAGCCTTAGCTCGGGGGTGATTGGTTGTTGAGATTTAGAACAACCAGTCTATTGTTGGGTGGAACGTCCATCCCAAGAAGCTGGTTGCACAACTATTGTGAAAAGATAAGTGTTTTATCTTTTTGTTATGTTAAATTATGAATTTAATTATTGTGGATGAACTCTATGTATTTGGAAGTGATTTATGTGTTGTTGTAATGAGTTGTTTAGCTACATTTCATGTTGATGATTAGCATGTTGTAGATGCATCTTTTTTTTTGTAGAGAGTAGCTAAATATGTTTTAATTTGTGTTGTAAGCTACAAGAAATTGGCTAACAGTAAGATCGTTAATTTAGTTAGCAGAAACCTCGTTTTTATGTATATTTTGCATTGTAGTGTCCCTCGATTGGGCTAGGGGAAGTTAAATTGGGTGCTCACCATCTATGTATGACCACCTTGTTGAGATTTGGAACAACCAGTCTATGGTTGGGTGGAACGTCCATCCCAAGAAGTTGGTTGCACAACTATAGTGAAAAGATAAGTGTTTTATCTTTTTGTTATGTTAAATTATGCATTTAATTATTGTGGATGAACTCTATGTATCTGGAAGTGATTTATATGTTGTTGTAATGAGTTGTTTAGCTACATTTCATGTTGATGATTATCATGTTGTAGATGCATCTTTTTTTTGTTGTTGTAGAGAGTAGCTAAATATGTTTTAATTTGTGTTGTAAGCTACAAGAAATTGGCTAACAGTAAGATCGTTAATTTAGTTAGCAGAAATCTCGTTTTTATGTATATTTTGCACCGTAGTGTCCCTCGATTAGGCTAGGGAAAGTTAAATTGAGTGCTCATCATCTATTTATGACCACCTTATTTTAAGTGTTACTGTGTTGTCCTTTGCTCCATTGATGAATTTGTTTCTCTTTTGAATTTTACAAGATGGTATTATATTTTCATGTTTTCTCTATATGACAAACATACCAAATGAAAAGGAAAAAACCATGTAAATTGTTTCTTACCTTCTCATTTTCTCATTTACATTTTTAGGAGATTAAAATAAAAAATATACCTTAAATTTACATTTTTTTAATTTTCCTTTTAAATTTCACTGAGTATATTCAAACAATGTGAATTATGTAAAGTTCTTTCCCTTTAATTTTTAATAATTTATTTAAAAGTTTGTATCTCCAACCTACTTCTTAGGAGTATCATGTTCTTTATCTTTTGAATTAATTGTATAAATGTATTTCCAAAGTTTTGTTAATTTTTTAATAATTTATTTAAAAGTTTGTATCTCCAACCTACTTCTTAGGAGTATCATGTTCTTTATCTTTTGAATTATTTATATAAATGTATTTCCAAAGTTTTGTGGAAATTTAAAATGACAAAATTGTAAGATATGTTTTTGAAAACTTCAAGGTTAATACAATTAGGTAAAACCTATATAATTATATGTGCGTTTTGCGCAGACTTCATCAGGCGCCTTCCGGAATTCTCATTCAGTTATGAAAATATCCGGAAGGCGCCTAGCTCTTTTCGGGAACACAATATCCCTGAAAACCATAAGTTGGGCTGTTTTCCTAGTAATATTATGACTTTCGACGGCTACAATGAGCTCGGATCAAAAGGCTTTGAAACGATTTTCTACGTGTACCTGATAGAATGGGTAACCACCCACTTACATATTTGGTGTTTCCAAATCAGCTAGGGTTAGGAATTTCTGCAGTCGGTGGAGTCGGTGGTGTTGGGTTTGGGTACATCTAGAATGTTCGATACTATATTCCAATATTTAAAAAACAATTTTATTTTTTTTTATTATAATTTTTTTTAAATATATATAAATTATTTATAAAATTGTCAAATTCTAAGAAATTACAGCTGGGTTCTACAAAGGGTCTTTTAATTCAATAAGATAATTTACACTTTTAGTTGTTTTCAATGAAAATATTTTAACTTATTTAGGGTTTAGTGTCAAATCCATATTAAACCATTAAAATAATTATAAATCCTCTTTATATTCATAAAAAAAAAAAAATCAATATTAATGAATAGAATAAAAAAAATTACTTTCAATTATTTTATGGATTTTATATCTATAAAAAAAAACTGATATAAAATTATTTTAATTAAGGTGTACATTGAAATATTTTATTTTACACATCTTACCCATAACATTGAAATTATAGTTAACACACTTGATAATAGAGAAAAATATCCACTATTATAGGAATCAGTTGGCTTGAGTATCAAGTTATAAATGTAATCTTTTTTATTAATGAAATAGTTCTATTTCACTTTCTGATTTGGTATCAGAGCTTAGGTGAGAGAGTCGCCACTACCGTGAGTGTGAGGGAGTTGTTTCGCTGCTGTTGAGGTGCGTTGTTTGTGCTATTGTGGCTACATTTCGCTGCCTATTTCTTCAATTCGTTGCCTGATAGTATTTCGTTGTTTGCTGAGGTATGAACCTGCACTGCCTGAGAGAACAGAGCACTGCCTGCATGGAGATTGTGAAGGGTGTGTCGAGGTGTCTACGTGGAGATCGTGAAGGGTGTGTCATAGAAGGAAGCATCTGAGTGTTGAGAGATCGTTGTCCGAGAGAACAGAGAGTCGATTTGAATTTGTTGCGCATGAGTTGAGTTGTTGTGCCTTCTCTGCCTATTTATTGGAGCGTACTTTGTGCTCCGTGCATGAAGAATAAGAGAGTCATTTTTTTTTTATTGTTGATTGTTGTCTGGTCTGGCGAATTGAAGGTGGAAGAGTCGAGTTATGAAGGGTTTCGGGTCATATTCCAAGTTGCTTATTGTCTGAATTAAATCGTTGAGGTGAAAGTAATTAAGTCTCTGCCTGACTTGAATAAATCGTTTAAAAGCTATTTCCAGGTATTTTTTGAGTTGTTCAAAGATTTTATGTGCAAATGTCAACTTCATTCCCAGAAAATTATCTGAATGAAGCATCCAAAATGGATGGTGATAATTACATTGACTAGAAATTTAAGATATTGACGATTTTTTAAGCATGGAATGTGTGAGCTATTGTAAAAGGAGATGAAGCCAAGCCCACAGGTGTTACTGGTACAGATTGGGAGAAATGAGAAACGAAGGCTAAAGTGTTGTTGCGGATGTCTATCAAGGATAGTATAATTCCACACATTAGAGACTATAAAACATCCAAGGAGACCTGAGAAATATTGAAAGGTTTGTATGAAACTACAAACTCAAATAGAATTGTTTTTGAAGACTAAGTTACTATCCATAAAAATGGAAGCAAGTGAAAAATTACCACCTATGTTTCCAGAATTAAAGATTTATGTGACTAGTTAAGTGCAATTGGTGAGAAAGTTTTAAATTCTGACATGGTAACTATTACATTAAAAGGGTTAATCAGAGATTATCATGTCTTTATTTCAAGTCTAGGAGGTAGAGTACAACCACCTACATTTTATGAATTGACAGGAATTCTTCTACAAGAAGAAGAAAGAATGAAGGTGTTTGAGATGGACTCTCATACTTCAGAATTGGCATTAGTAGCCAAAGGGAAACAACCATACAGGGGCAAGACATGGGAGAAAAACAGAACAAGCAAGTTTCAACCAAAGAATAGAGGTATGACTGAATTAAAATTTGATGCACATAATAAGAAAAATGATGATATTTTTTTACTATGGGAAACATGGTCATTATCAAGATTGGAAGAATTAGCTCACACAACACAAAACAACTTGTATTATTTCTCATAATGCACACAGATTACATATGTATATATAGCTGGACTCAGATCCAACTAATTCCAATCTTAGAGAGATAAGTTGAGAGAATCTCTCAACTTCCTCAACAAACCCAAACCAAACTAAGTAAGCATAATCCTATCACCCTCCCTTAATGCTTACTTTACAAATTACAATAATACTTAATCACAATTACAAAAGAATTACAACACTTTATATTTTGTCTCTTTGTTTGATCTGGTCTTCCTCAACTCTTTAAACTCACTTTGCAATCATTGGTTTCTGCTCTTTCTTCTCCACACATTTGAGATTCCCACTGACACATTTAAATTCAAATGCTTCTAACCACCTTTGACACTCTTTGTGAAACCGACGCTTCTCGACCTTCAGAAGAATAGTCTCGACACTAAACCATTTTATTGATACACTTCAATCTGTGAAATTCCCCCGAAGAGCAAATTTCAACAGTTATATAGGACCACAATCTAAGTACGAAATGTTTTCAGCAATCAGTTAAACAACTGACCTTTCTACATACTTACAAACTCACAAGGTAACATGTAACTGTTGACTTTGAAGCATCGAAGTACAACAATAATCTTTAGTTTTAACAAACATGTAGACATATTTAAGCTAGTAACATGTTCTTGTGGCACCGAATACCTCAAGAACTACATTCTTGAATAATATCACTCTGTTACATATTTGGTTCTGCATTATTTGATTCTTTTCACACAACAAATTTCACATAATATATATCTAACGTACATAAACAATAACTATATTCTAGAAAAGTTTGAGAGTTTCATCATCACTAGATGAGTATTCATGCATAGCATCTAGTGAGTCCTCAACTATGTTAGCTGAGTCTTTTAGTTTTCCATTTAGAAGATCATTAGCACGTGTTTTGCAATTCGATATTCTATTTCCACGTCTTCGACAGTAGAAGCATTCAATGCTTTTATTTGTTCTTCCTTTGGAGTATAGTGCAATTTTAGAATGTGAACTGACTTCCACTTCCACTTCACCTTCCTCCATCCTCTTTTCTTCTGCTAAGAGTGATGAAATCATGTCTTCCAGAGTTCGAGAGGGCATTTGAGTTAAAGTAAAAATAGCATTGTCATATTTTTGAGACAAACTATTCAGCAAGATTGCTTTTGTATCATCTTCATCAACTTTAGAGTCAGAGTCAATCTCTACCAACTGTGCTAACAAAGACTTTAGATCATTTATGTGAAAAGAAAATGATACTTCATCATGCATTTTTAATTTGAATAGTTGTAATTTTAATGAAAACTTGGCATTTACATCCTTTTCCCCAAATATTGTACTCAATTGTGCCCACATTTCTGCAGAAGATTTTTCCAAATCTATTAGATGTAGTTGGGAATCTACAAGAGACAATCCAAGAATGGACTTGGCTCTATCATATTTTTTCTCCCATTCAATTAATTGTCTGGGATCTGTAGGTGCCTTCTCTATACCTTTTACTATTCCCCATAAATTCCTATGCATCATTTGAAGTTGTATTTTTACTTTCCAAGTATGAAAGTTAAAACCATTAAATTTTTCCAATGTAATATTCTCCATATTAACAAAAAAATTTAATCAGGAAATGAATACCTCTACACAACGATCAATTCACCTCAATTTCCCGATGTTTCCCTCCTAATATGTAGCAATCATCTCTTCAAGTAATAAACTAATCATGGGCTCTTTGAGCGATAAACAGATCATGGAAATAAAATAGTGGCTCAACAATAAACAGATTGCAGTGGCTTAGCAATAAAACAACGGCTCAACAATAAAGATTACAGCTGATCTCTTTTGCTAAGGTGGCTACAACAACTCCTTCAGCAGCTAGTTACGAAAGCTCTTCTCTCTTCGGTCTGCAATAGCGTCTGCAATATTAGAATTCGACTCTTCTCAGCAACGATTGAATTCAATCTCTTCCACAACAAACGTCTCCATGGCTAATATTATGGGAAGTAATCTCACTTCTCACCTCAGCTCTAATACCATATCAAGATTGGAAGTATTAGCTCACACAACACAAAACAACTTGTATTATTGCTCATAATGCACACAGATTACATATGTATATATAGTTGGACTCAAATCCAATTAATTCCAATCTTAGAGAGAGAAGTTGAGAGAATCTCTCAACTTCCTCAACAAACCCAAACCAAACTAAGTAAGCATAATCCTAACAGTCATCATGCTAAAGATTGTTATAAAAGGAAAGTTAATGAATCCAAACAGAAGTTCAGAAAACATAATGGAAATTATGTGAACAATGACACCTCTATCAATGATGGTTTTAGGAATCTAAAGATGTTTATTTCCAAAGATGCATTATCCACAGAATATGATGATGAAAGTGCATGGTTCATAGATTCAGGAGCCTCAGCTCGTATGTCTTGTAACAAAGAATGGTTTGATGAATATCATGAGAGCATAGATGAGACACACATATATTTAGGAGATAACATATCTCATAAGATTCGGGGATATGGAGTAATATGTGTGAATTTACCTAATGGAAAAATGTAACAACCAAATATTTCTAAACATCATTAAGTTTCATAAGCAATTTATTTTTAAACTAAAACAATAATTTCATAGCATGATATTGATTTTCATAACAGCAACTTCAGTAACTTAGATTTATCAATAAATACTGAATTCCTAGCAGAATGAAATAAATATATAACTTAACAAAGTACCTGGTTCTGATGCTAATTTATGTTGTCTCTTTGCCTTGCTGCTTCCTTCCTGCTACCTGATACATAGATCAACCCTGCCACAAACAAGAAAATAACTGCCCAAAACTACTGTCCTCTCTGCCAACTAGGAAAACTACCTAGCTCCAGGATATCTACGGATATCCTGGCCCCCGTGCCCAAAACCTCCAGCAACTCGGTGCCTCAACTGATCAAAAGTCACCACCAGAAACTCTCTGCTCACAGCAAATCCAACAATCCTCTGCCATCCATCCTCTGTCGAATCCCCCTCCCCAAAACCTTCCTCCTTNCCAGGATATCCGTAGATATCCTGGCCCCCGTGCCCAAAACCTCCAGCAACTCGGTGCCTCAACTGATCAAAAGTCACCACCAGAAACTCTCTGCTCACAGCAAATCCAACAATCCTCTGCCATCCATCCTCTGTCGAATCCCCCTCCCCAAAACCTTCCTCCTTCCCTTATTCCTCCTTCACCGACTCATGCAGTTACTTTTTCAACCACCCTCCATGCATGTCCCTTCTCCTCCCTTTAATGTTTTATCTTCTCGGGATTCATATGCTCCCTCTCTGCATACACAACCATTTTATAACATTTTTCATTGATCTTTTAAATTTATTTCTCAGGTCATTAAATGTGATCTGTAGTTAGAGCATTACTTAGTTAACCACAATTATTTTCTTTAATTAGTTTTTACTTTATAATCTTTAATCATTTATTCAACTAGGGTCGTTACAAAAAATGAAAAAAATTCACAATGTGTTGTATGTTCCAGGCATCAAAAAGAACTTGATATTTGTTTCCATAATAACTGATCATATTTTGAATGTAGAATTTATGCAGTCTAAATTTTTTGTGAAGGATATTCAGAATCATTATAAAGTCATAGCCACAGGAACAAGAATTGGAGGTTTGTATAAGCTTGATGTAACAAGGGGCACTCATCAAGCATTAACATCTACAACAATGTCAATAGTTGAGCTATGGAATCGCAGGTATGGACATCTTAATCAAAATGACTTAGTGCTACATCAGAAGAAATTGATGGTTGAAGGACTTCCTATTTTGAAAAATGAGCATATAGAATGTGAAGCTTGTGCACTAGGTAAACACCATAGGGAAGAATTTCCAGTGCATAAAGAGAAGAAATAGAGAGAGATAATTGAATTAATACATACTGATGATTGTGGTCCCATGCAAACCATGTCACTTGGAGGTGCAAGGTATTTTCTTATATTTGTTGATGACAGATCTAGATTTACTTGGGCTTATTTTATAAGGAAAAAGAGTGATGTATTTGAATATTTTAAGGAGTTTAAAACTATGGTGGAAAAGCAGACAGGCAAATGCATCAAGATTCTAAGTTCTAATCAAGGTGGAGAATATACCTCAGGAGCTTCTGATAGTTACTACAAGAACAATGGGATCATTCAACAATTCATTGTGTCTCATACACCACAGAAAAATGGTGTAGCTGAAAGGAAGAACAAGACATTAGTGGAATGTGCTCGCAGCATGTTGAAAGGTAAAAACATTTCTAATGGTTTTTGGGTAGAATCCATTAATACTGTTGTTTATTTGAAAAATAGAAGTCCAACTAAGATTCTAGATCTGAAAATGCCTTTTGAAATCCTTTATGGATATAAACCTGAAGTTGGTCATTTAAGAATATTTGGTTCCAAGGCGTTTTCTCATATTCCAAAAGATGAGAGAAGAAAACTTGATGCAAAATATGTTAAGTGTATATTCATTGGTTATTGTGATGATCATAAGGCATACAAGTTGTTTGATCTTAGTGCCCATAA
>JASDQU010750398.1:38372-49043 GCA_032191745.1 Picea mariana
TATTTGAGGTCCATATTAGTGAAGAACTTGCCTTGTTGCAGTTGATCCAACAAGTCATCAATCCTCGGAAGAGGATATCTATTCTTGAAGGTGATTTTTCTGAGGGCACAATAGTCAATGCACATTATTTAGCTTGCATCCTTCTTTGACACCATGATGATGGGTGAACCACATGTTGATATGTTGGGCCTGATGACTCCTTGATCCAAAAATTGTTGCAATAGCTTATTCACTTTTTTTTCTTTGATGATGGATGGCCTATATATTCCAATATTTGGTAGTGGAAACTCCAACAACAATTTAATCACATGCTTAACCTCTCACTTGGGTGGAATCCCTTTAGGTTCTTGGAACACCTCCTTGTAGCATTCAATTATTTGTTTTAGTTTTTGGCACTAGCTACTATCCACTACATCCTTCCCATGATTTCTTCATCTCTAGCTCATTTCCTTCTCCTTGTTGCTCTCCTTCTCTCAAAAATAGAAAGAAAAGCTTCTTTGTGATGCCAATTCTTCTCCTGTCCTCCTAAGCATTGATCAAAGAGAGTTTAGCTTTGTCCTTGTGTTCATTCATGGCATATTCCTTCCCATATTTGATAACACTATACCATATTTCTATCCTCATGAATATTTCATATATTACATACAAATATGGCCTTCCCAAGATGACTCCACATGTGCCCAATGGAACCACATCTTCTATCACTTCATCCACAAAGTTCTAGTTGATGCAAAACTTTAATATACATTTTTTTCCTAATCTCAATTATATGCCATGTCTCCCAAAGGGTATGGTTGTGGATAATAATGAGTCGTTAAGCCAATCTTCTCAACCAATAGTCCAGAGATAAATTTGTATTTTAAATCGTGATCAAACATGCAATCTACCTTACTCTGGTTCATGTGGATCTTGATGTAGAACAACTCTATCATATCCTTCTCTTCCTTGTAACTACAAACAACCAATTACACTTTGATATAGGTGGATATCTGTCTCAAAACAATTTTTTGGCAATTTTGGTAGTTTACTATTTTTAATAGTTTTTCACTTCCGAAGCTGTTTTGAGGCCCTAAATGATGTTTTTTGGGAAAATGGGTTGTAATATGATAATTCATTCTATATTTCCCCTAAAATCAATATCCTTGATGAAACCTTTCCAACGGGCTATCATACACCTAAAACTGAGATCGCATGCAAAAGTTACGACCCCAGGAAGTTGATGTAGTAACTTACCAAAACGGGGCCCACATGATTTTTGGCGCTTTATCTCCTAGGGTTAGGTTTTTGGATGTCTAGGGTTTTGGCATTCATTTTTATTGTAAAAATTCCTTCAGAGCCTCATTTTAATCATCTTCTTGTGAATGTGTGCAACTGTCACATCTCTTCTCAGAGATAAGCCGCCACCATTCCAGCTGTTGTTCCTGAGTCTGTACTTAAGGCTCAAAAGCACAGTGTCAAGGCATCCGAAAGTGGTTAAGATAAGGAGAAGGGAAAAGGTCAACCTTCGGAGAAATATTCTAAGGGATATTTATTCATTGAGGTTGTCTGGCTTTGAACTGCTCCTGAATAGTTATGTTGCGTTCAATGGCTGCCCATGATTGTTCAAGCTCGGCCCAGTTAGTGGCTGTTTTAAGGATAGTGTTGAAGAGGTTTAAGGCGATGTGCGTTTGGTTCAATAATCCAGGTTAAACGTTAGGTTGAGTTGGTGTAGGAACTGTCATGGGGGGAATAGTACAGGTAAGAGAACTGCTAAGAAAAATTGAGTGCTGTCTCAGTTTAGTTTTATAAAAGAGAATTCATGGTTGCAGTATTAACGATGTATGCAAATCTAAGGCTCGTTCCCATAAATGTATTATATTTTAATCAAAGGGGCGAGATGGGAGAAAAAAATTAAGCCGTTTACAGTGTCAGGTTCCTACCAGGGGAAAATCTCACGAAGTAAACGGAAGAAGAAAATATTTAAGAAAATAACTGATGTAGCAAAAAATACATGTAGAATTCTGAAACTGCAAATTGGTCTTACACAGCTGATAGCTGGTGCAGAGGAAAGGCAATAAACAATTACAGAAAACCCAAATTTATTCGTTATATTAGTGGTAGTACTAAAGTATAACGAAGCACATCAATTACGAATATGAATTGAAAATGAAAAAGCAAACTTGTAATACAGAAGTGACAGAATTGAGAATCTCAGATCTGCTTGTATTAAATCTCAATGCAAAAGCTCTATTACAAATCTCAAAAAGGGTCCATCCCTGTTTATTTCTCTCTGGGGTATATTTATACAATTCCTGCAAAGCAGGTAGAATCTCAATAGTCACAAAAATTTCAGTTATGACAGAGGAGAGAGCAATCGCTCCATCTCCCCTAATCTATCTTCACTTGTTGCCAGATGATCGTCTTCACGCAGACTCGGTGCAGGCGATGCATCTTTCCACGAGTTGAGATACGAGCCATGAAGGTTCCGCTTGACAGCTGGCCTCAGCGAAGTAACATTCTCGGGCTAACTACTGCAGCTTGTCCCCCATTTGTGCATCGATGATGTCGAGGGAACTTAGTTGCGCGCTGGGCTGGATCAAGTGCCTATCAACTCGGGCCATGTCCACCCTATCTATCTGAGAGATATCGGCTGAATCTCTCTCATCCTTCTCTTTCAGATCGAGCAATATCTGTTCTACATTCATTTGCATTAAATTTTCTACGTCGCCTCCACTATCCATACCCAACAGCTCGCCATCTATAGAATTGAAGGCTTCTTCTAATGAATTGGTCACTTTTTGGGCCTGTTCCTTGCCCAGGGCAATGTTATGCTCCCAATCCTTCAACAGAATGTTACCTCTAGTTTGTTTTGGGAGGGAGAATCTGGGAGAACCTGCCAAAACTCTGTTGTTCGTGGCTATCACCGCCTCCTGGAAGGCGACCCAGGCCGCTTCTGCATCCCTTTCTCTGACAGTCAGGTTATCGGAAACCCGATGCATCAACAGACAATCCTCTCGAATCACTCCCACTTTGGTGAGCAAACTCTGTTGTGAAGAAGAGATCCTGCTCCAAATCTCGATTTCTTGGGATTTAAACCCCTCGACATTGATCACCCTGCTTTCAACGATCTCTACCTGAGCCTGCAGCTCTGCGATCATAGTCCTCTGTTGACCTGCCTGTATCCGACCATCTCGGATCACTAGATGTGCTTGCTCCAACTTGGCTTTGAGCACTTCTATTTCATTTTTATCAGCTACTCGGGCCAGTTCTATCTCCCCTCTCACCTGACCTTTAGCGTTTTTTGTGGCCGAAGCTACTCTGGCTTCGAGAGTCTTGATCAGGCGATTTTTCCTTTTGAGCTGGTTTTTTAACAATCCAACCGAAAATTGATTCGCCGATGCATACGCTCCTAGCGTTCCTGCGATCTCCATGGTGAATTGCTCATTCTTTTTGTTTTTCCCATCGGTCATGACCTTGAACTTTTTAGCAGTTGATTCTCCCTCCTGGTAGAATTCCCTTTTCACCACTGCTTTTCTCCTTTTGTTAAAGAAGAACTCGTTTGGAGGAAGTTCTTCTGCTCTGATAGGCCTTAGTTCCTCATTGAAAATCCATCCTTCTTCTATATTTCCTTGCGTCGACTGCAAGGGGGTGACAGAAGTGATGGGTTCCCCGATTTGTTTTGCTACCTTTCCTAGGGTGATGATCGTGTCCTGCTTCTTCGGGGGTTTATGGGTCTTCATCTCAGTTTCCAGATTCTGTTTCTTTGGCAGGTCCAGATTCTGTGCTTCTGCTTCGGGCTTCTTCGTTTGCTTCCCCTCGTCTTGGCTTTTTCCCGAGCCAGGAGCTGCATCTTTGGGGCCTTCAGCATCCTTCGGTTTCGTCTCAGAAATTCCCAGGTTCACTCCTCGCAACATAGCGGGAAGTAAACTTCGTCTGTGTTCCTGAAATTTCAATACAGAGGTTGTGTCTTTGGGTGCTAAAGATCAGATCCGCGCTAGCACTTCCTAATAAGACCTCGCCCCTCGGAAAATGTCATCTGGGGGTGAAAACTCATGTTCAAACCTCTTCAGCCCACAATTAGCTAAATGGTTGCTCACAATTTTCTGAGGATCATGTTTTTTATACTCGATGGAGACCAAACTCAGGTCTTCCAGGGCTACAGCCTCAGCTTTGGCATGCCTGAAATCCAATAAAGAATAAGAATTTAGCCGAACGGGAAAAAACAGCCACACCTTCTTTGAATATGCTTTGAGTTCTTTACTCACCCTGCCAATCACTGTTTGTCGGGCAATCTCGCGACAAGTCAGCTTGTCGGGGATGAACAGTGGTAGTGCAAGCGGGGGAATAGTAGCTTCGAACACTCTGAAGTAGGAGAACTTTGCCTCCACGTACCAGTCCACTATACCACTTAGATTTGTAGCAATGTTGTCGGAGATACGAGGTGGCGGGTGACCAAAAATGGCGATGTGTAGGGGCACCATCACCCAGTTGAAAATTTTGTAAATGAATTTGTCCGCTTTATTCTCCCACAGTTTGTCGTGATACTCATGTACAGGTTTTTCTTGGGCTGGATTCCAAGCCCAGCTCATCAAAGGGAATGGTGTCATGGAACATACCGCGTCCATAATATATGCAGACATGAAAAATGAGGATGGTTTCCCACTTGCCTTTTGCTCTCGATACTCTGTGACCCGGTTGGTCAAATTGTCCGAGAATATCTTTCCCAATTAAACGAGCAACCTTCTACGACCCGAAACATGAGAGGCACCCACGCAATGTAGAAATGCGATGTGTCCTCTCTTCCGAATAGTCGGCATGTCATCATTGCCACATACTTATACTGTGGCTCCAGCAAAGCGATTGAATAAACGCCCTGGTCATTTGCTCTGAATTTCACGGAGCGCGAAACTCAATCCTTTATCAAACTGGGCATGGTTTTGTCATATTGAGTGCAATCCTTTTCTTTGAATTCCTCCAGGAATTTAGCACCATACGTGTATTCAGATGTCGTCGGGAGCTTATACATGGTTTGGATGTGCTCCGGTCTAAAAGTCCCGACCGTGACCCGTTGGTCGTTCATAATAGTTCTGGTGGGTAGGTCTATGTGATCCAATGCCCATCAGATCATATCATAATATGGGAGCAACTGTGGTCTGGTTGCTACCCGGTGCATTCCGGATTTCACAACTATCTTGTATTTAGTGGTCAAGTCATCCCTTTCGTTGTCGTCGGAGTCTGAATAATTCACCAACTCAGATTGCATAATATCTTAAACAAACGACTAGCTAGGGACCGAGTCGACACTCCGGGGCGAAGTGTCAGAGATATTATCTGAGCCTTGCCCTGCAACCTCGACATTCACCTTTGCTGCTTTCCGTGGAGCCATAGCTGAAGTTTGCGTTTTCGCCCTTCTGCGATAAAACTGTGTATACATGCAGAAATTAGTTCACTCAGAATTGACGAGCTCTGCGTGCTTATGAAAATGCTTTCGTTATAAAAAATGAAACTCCTATATTTATTTGAAAATCATGTACTTTTCGAAATAAGTCTATCAAATCGTAATTAGAAACAAATTTATTGCGTAAAATTCGATCTTATATTCGTGGACTCACCCTAATTTTCCATTAATGTCATCAATTTTTGGCGGTTTGATAGTCAGTCGGAGTAGGGAGAGAGATGGCTACCTCTGGAAACGTGCAAGCTTCGGGGCGCAAGATATATCTTGCCTTATCTTTTATTATCAAATTTTACCACCTTTCATCAATTCCTCGCTGTTCGCTACTTCGTGGATTTTCTTTTAACATTTTGATTCCCCAACTCGCGAGATCGTGAGGGCCAACTTTGGCTTAATTAAAAGTAATCGCGATTTGGAGCATCATTAATTTTATAATCCATTTATTCGCCATATCGCAACTCGGAACTTTGAAGGCAAGTTTCTGGGAGATTAGTATGCAGAGTCGCGAAACCGTGAGATGGTGATAATTAAGACTCAATTAAGGGGAAGAAAATCTTAGATTAGGTGATTAATTAATCTTTCTATAATTACGTCGCGACTTCGTGAGCCAAGGTTTTAGATGCCGTAACTTTCGAAAAGATAGTGCCGAGTGGCGTAACGCCGAGAATAGATTTAACCATGGTTATATTTTTGTCTTTAATCCTTGACCAGGGTTATCCCAAAAGTACCTCGTGTTCTCGGCTCTCAGGGCTGTAAAAATAAAAACTTGGGTTTGACGAATGCTGAGGCGTGAAACCCCGACGACGTCTAATCATGAGTTAAAATATTTTACCCTAGTTAATGTCTAGGGAGAAAATTTGAAAACGACTTCGTCGTTTTGTGACTCGGGACATGTGAACTCAAGGATTAAAGTATCCGACTTGTGAGATCCCAAAGTAAAACAAAAAGAGCAAACATTCTTATGAAAGTGGACTTGTTTTGAGAGTAGAAAAAGCATCGCTGCTTACGCGACAAGGTTGCAGAGTTTTCAAAGTTTCGGGGGGGATAATCAAAAGGCCATCTTTAGAATTTAAGTATCCAAAATGAAAATTGTGACGGGTTAAAAAACAAGGGCGGCTCCAACACCAGCAAGCTTGTTTCCACTGCATTTTACAATTTCAGCTTATTTCCTTATTGAATAGAAAATCAGTTTTACTGTATCTCTTTTATTTTGTGTTAAGCACCTATTAATAATCTGTAGTCATTTCGTTTTGCTCATAAAATCCAGATCACACTTCCTTCTAAATAGTAGTACAACTAATCTTCCCTTCTATGTCTAAGGTATTATCCACCCTCTCCTCGACATCCAGAGTTATCAAAACCTTCTTCTTCCTCCTCTTTTGAAAATGCTTAGGGCGCGTCTCAAGGTGCAATTTCAAACATCTTCTTCAATGTGTCCCCTTTTCTCACAAGCATTACATTTCTTAATAGAAGGGGTTTCTTCTTATGTTTCTGCTACATTATTCTTATTGGTCCACATCTTCTTCTTACATTTTCTCTACTACTCTTATGATCGTTTTTGCTTGTGCGTGTTAGACTACTACTTTAGTTTGTCTCCTTTAAGACTCTTTTCTTGAACACTTGCTTCATCAATTTTATTAGGATTTAATATTTCCAATTACTTTCGAATTTGAGGAATAAATGTTCCCAAATACTTGATCAACATATATATACTTTTGAGAGAGACACTTCCTAAACTCCATGGAGAACTAGATTGCCCCTACCTTTGTTGTTTGAAGTAGTTCCATGCAATTGTTTGGTGCTCTTCATACCCAATTGGTAGAAATAATATTTGATCATGTCCTTGAGTGCCTCCCAATAAGTCACCAATGGATCATTTTCTAGTGATCTACCTACTGTGTCACTCTCCCATCATGCCAAATGATGACCTTCAATCTTTAATATGGAAAATGCAATCCTTTATTTTTTTATCACTTTGTGTACAATAAGGCACACCTCCATCTATTGTATCCACTAGTTCAATTTGATTGCATCAACTTCTCCTACATGTGGCTTAATGTACACCTTTACCTCTACATAGAAAGTCATGTGCATTTTTCTATATCTGCATTCTCCTACATCTATCTCAATCTTGAGCTCGGACACTGGTTTCTCATTTTTCCTCGGTATCTTTCTGAGTCTATCATGTTAGCATTCTTCTCTCCATGTTCAGTATTTGATAAAGGTGATCCCATACCCTTCACTACTATTATTTATGTAACCATCATCGTTAATGCGGAAATGCTCCATTCTAACTAACCCAACTTAACCCTGGGATATTCTTCTTCATCTTCTCCATGATGACCCCTTTGTCATTTTTGGTCCTCTACTTCTCTAAAGGCCTATAAACGATTCTTTTCCACTTCTCCTATAATCACCAAGGGTGTTTATTATATAGGATTCATTAAGTACATTTAAACTTGAGATCTAATACCATTTGTTCTATAAACGATTGTTATAGCAAGATTTGCCTCACCATTGCTATCTTGCCTTTTTCCCTTTCCCTATGTAGGCTTATCATCCCTTTTTGATGAATCCAGAGATAAAAATATACATTTTTCCACATGTACGCACCCTAACAGCTATGCAACAAGCATATACACAAGATGCTCCACTATAGCTCGTGTACATCGGGATTTGTGCCAGAAAATACAAAAATAGTGTCGGGTTTCCATGTCACGACAGGATATCTCTGATCCTTGGCCTTCCGTATACTGAAAAAGTTCCGACTCAACCCTTCAGTTGCATTTTGAAGGCTATAAGAGAAAACTTCCGAGCCATGGAAAAGAGAGAGAAAGCATTCAACTTTGAGAGCAAAGTTACTCTGGAGAAATTGCTTCATATTGAGTCTGCATCCCTTTTTCCCTCAAGTCTGAACACAGTGTTCAACCCCCAAGCTCTTTCCTTATTGTTGAGAGAACCTCATTGTCTCTCTCCTTTAAGCTTGCCTTTGTTGGAGGAGTGAAGTGGTGGAGACCCAGTTGGAAGGAACTTGATTTCTTGGTTTTGAACCGTGCCGATAGGAAATTTTGTAATGTTGTCACTTCTACTGATCAATTATTAATAGAAATACTCCTTTCCCGTCCTATTGGTATCGTGAAAATATATGATTATTATCCATGGGCATGTTTGTAATGTTTATTAATGGATTATGCTATCTGATGTGCTAACCCCTTTATATTATCCCTATATGCTTTCTTCTCTTGTTTGTTAAGAACTTCTTGCAAGTATAAAGTTATGGGTCGAGGTGCTCAAATGTGGACCATCATTGAACATTGGATCGAGGTAGGTGATCAGGGGATCAAATTTTGCTCAAATTTCAAAGTGCTCGGAATGCAACGAAATTAGTTCCATTACGTCCGTCTCATCTTCTTGATTCCGGCGATATATTTACTTTGTCAAACGAACTCCGTATGGAGAAGATATTGCGTTCTGTTCGTCAGGACAAACAGGCAAAAAATTTGGTGCTGACTGGACAGTCCGTACGGTCTGACGTGGCAGGGCCGTATAGACTGTATGATGACATGTCAGATGGTGATGTGGCAGATGTTGGTTGGTTGACAGTTGGTGAATCAAGAGATGACACGTGTCTTTTGGGTGGAAAATGGTATGAGGACACGTGGCCCAATACATGGGCACCACGTGTCACTCATTGATTGGGTTATGGTTGTTATGCAAAACTAATGGAGTCCGCGGGGTTCAACCCCCGGACCTCCCACAGTGCATAGTTTTAACAAACCCCGACCAACCGTTGGGTTACGCTTTGTGCCTTGTTATGTATACCAACGCATATATATTTATGTTTAATGTATGTAACCATTGGTGGGGGGTCAGGCCGGGGCTTAGCCCCGGCCCGTGGTAATTTTGCATTGTTATATGACTGTGCCCGACAGGTGTGTGCGCGGGATTTGAAACTCGGCCGTGGTTTTTGTTATATAATATATGACCGGTGGTAAAATGGCATGGGGTTTTGTGTTATGTTAAGTCGCGGTCATATGTTCTATGCCATGTGACCTTAATCCGAGCGCGGGAGTGGGGGAAGTTTCAACAGTTGTAACCGTTAACCACCTTTTTTCTATGCGCACGGTCTTATGAGCCATATGCCTAGGTGCCTAGGTGGTTAGGGGCTGGCGTGCCCTTAACCGTCCTACGGTTTGCACCGTTGGCGCGGTTGCACCCGGTGCTGGGTTTTCACGCTTTAAAATGCGTGTGAGCTAGGTTCAAACAAGAAGGGTGTGATTTGTAGATTCAGAGACAACAAGCTTGAAGAGAGAGACTTCTAGGAGGCCTAACTTCTTCATTTTTCGACCGATTGAGGTGTCGAAAGAGCCCAAACAAGGGTTTTTGGACCTCTGAAGCCATTGGAGTAGTCGGTTTGTCAGTTTGAGCATTGTAAGACATGTTTTTGAGCACTTTTTTAGCAATTAATAATAATGATCCATTGGAAGCTGGGCCAGGAGATGTAGCCCAAGAGAGGGGTGAACTCCTTTATCAATTGCTATGCTTATGTGTTTATGTTCAATGATTATGCTGCTGTCTATGTGTAATTTTCATAAGTAATCTTTTAATCTATGTGTTGCAAACTGATCCATTTGCTTTAAACACATAACATTCACTTGCAATAATTGTCAAGTTTTTCAAGTCTTCTTCAATTTTTAGATCAAGTTGGTATCAGAGCACTGGTTTTGAAGACTTGATTGTTTGCAAGTTTTGTTTCCGATGCTCACAAGGTTGAAACTCACAAGAGGAGAAGGTCAACTTGTGGAGCCAAGTTCTCATTCAACAAGGAGGAAGCATATTCATTCACCGCAAGTTTCAGAGAGACATTCACCAAGCATGGCTCATGCAGAAAGTAATGAACGTGTTCTTGCCGAAGAAGAAGATCTCAGAAAAGCTGTCATGGAGATGAGAGAGATGATGAAGATCTTGATGGAAAGGAACATATTGTCACAAGGTGAAGGCTCCAACCCTTCAATGCATAAGGGAGGCGGTGGTGACAAGACTCTAGGCGGAAATGGAGGGAATGGTGCTCCTCCACCACCCTCTCCTCCATCATCATGTTCTTCTTCTTCTTCTTCTACCAGTTTGAAACATCTTCCGAATTCTCCAAAGGGGCATGGTAAAACTCCTTCGCAAATTCCTTCATTAAAGCTTTATATAAAATTTGAATTGCCAATATACAATGGAGAAGTTAACGC
>JASDQU010750399.1:23108-34959 GCA_032191745.1 Picea mariana
AACCCTAGGAGAAGACACGAAAACTGCTTGTTCTTTGTAGCTCATAGAAAGCATGTCATCCCTTATGGAGCCAATGTTATCACATGAAGTTGTCAAGGGTCACATGTGATTTTTTTTTATACCCAAGTCTGCACCCTTGCTTCGTCTCTCTCTTTTCTGCATACCATTCCTAGGATTTTTCCCCCTTCTAGTTGATAAAGTCGATTTCCCTTTTCGATCAATGACCTAGTTTTCCTTAGTGTCTTCCTCGACTTATTCTCACGTCAAGGTTTTTTGTTTTCTTTGAAGGATGAACACATATTAGAATTTTGGTCCAAATTAATAGTCATCTTGTTTGTTATTGATTGAGCTCACAATAGAGCATTCAAGTCCTTTGTTTGCATAGGTAACAACCATGAGCACAAAGCGCAACATTCAGAGCAGTTCATTTCGGGCTTGAAACACAAGCAAGAATACAGGATCGATTCACAACGAAAGAAATGTCATGAACAGTTCATATTAGCGGCTCTCGGACAATCGGGGTTTTCAAAGTCGCACAAGGATTAACGACTAGACAGAATTCCTGAAGAGCCGAAGTCCCGAAGTTAACAAGAGGTTGCCATGTCTACCGGGAGAAAGTGACTTTGGGGGATTTCCATCCAAAACATCTCAAAGTCCCAAAGCCCGAACTCCTGAAGTGAATCTTGGCTATCCAAAACAAAGGGACATGTGGAGCCAGATCTCTCACTTCGGAGATATGACACTCCGGGTGATTGTAGGAGCTATGCATTGAAAAGTCTTGAAGAGTTGAAGCCCGAACTCCCGAAATAATTGTAGACCATTAATCTCAAACCAACAACGACCGTTGATATTGGTAGTAGTATCACTTGAAGACCCGAAGTAAATCTCAGTCATCCAAATCAAGAGTTCATTAGTCGGTATATCTCACACTTCTTAAGGTTTACTTCAGAGGATTACGCGAGAAAGCAGAAGAAAAATATTGAAGCCCGAACTCCCGAAGTGAATCTCGGTTGTCCAAAACAAGAGGACACGTGGAGATAGATCTCACACTTTGGGAATTCAACACTTCATAGGATTGTAAGAGCTATGCACTAAAAAGGCCCGAAGCCCAAACTCCCAAAGTAGTTGTGGACTGTTGATATCAAATCAACAAGAGTCATTGATATTTGCAGCAGTATCACCTGAAGGCCCAAAGTCCCGAAGTAAAGTTTGACTGACACGTCGCTGTGGGCCTAAACACTTTGCAGGTGTTTTTCAACTCAACACTTGGCATTCATCTGTTAGAGACACATGGCATCCATCTAACGTTGACACATGGCACTCATTTCAAGCATTTTTGGACATGTCTTCAGCTTATTTTCGAGTGACACATGTCACCCCTCCGTCTATGATATGTTAGCATAGTGACGTTAGTCCACCACATCAGCTGCGAGAGATCATCCTCTAGGAGGTGTTCTTTTTCAAGCGCCAATATTAATTCCATCTCCATGCGCGGTTTTAATGGATCCTAGAATTGGTGGGTAGATAAACTTTAGCGGTAGCACTAAATTTAGTAGGTGCATCCAGATTGCAAATCGCGACCAGATCAATGACCACCTTTCATTGTGGGGATGCAACATGCTGGAACGATACAAATTTTGAGTGGTCCTGCAATTGAAACCATGGTATAGCGGAAGAGATACGTGGCGAAAGGTGGTGAATTGTGGGCTCAAAAGCGGTGTGAATCCAAACCTCCTTTGATGTCCCTGTAATCACATGCTTATATAACGACAAATCTGAGAGCATCACGTGGTTTCTCCCTAGGTGTTAAGCCTCATCCCGATCCTGAGAAGAGATCAATTAAGAAAAGAGGGACTGGTAGTTGAAGCCTCAACTCAGTCCATAAATAAGAAACTTAGAAGCTATAGCCGAGGAGACAATATTGTCAGCTCAAGGTACCATGATGGACAATTTCTTTTTGCAAACCCATACTAATCTAAGATTGCGTCTAACGGGTCAAAACACGCATAGTCTAACAGAAGGATGCACAGACGTAAGGCCTTGAATAGGGATGGCCAGATCACACTTCTGGTAGTTGTGGACTGATCTAAGTATAAATAGATCAGTTCAAGATTTTGTTATGGTCGTCAATTGGTTGAGCAGAGCTCCCTATTTTGTAAAATTTTGATAACAGAGTTGTTCTTTGGTTTTGTATGAGACCTGAGACTTTCACATTAATAGAATTCAGATTCATTCATCATCATGTTTAATCTATATTGAAACACTCATGCATGGAGGATCCAGACGAGGGTTGTAGTCGTATTGTAATGTAGGTTTGATTATAATACTGTCGTGACCAGTTTTAGTATTTTCTTTGTTACCTTGCTTCTTCTTATGCTGAAATTCTCGTTCATGGAGGATCCAGACGAGTTGTTGTAGTCGCATAGTAATGGAGGTTTGATTATTATGTTGTTGTGATGTATTTTAGTGTCTAAAACTTAGGTTCAAGAGTGCTCTTGTGCCTGAGTTTTTCTTCACCAAGTTGCTTCAAGGTTGGATGCTAATGGAAGACTTGTCCACCTTTCTCTCTAAGTCTTCCTTCTACTCACCTTTAACCTTAAACCAATGATTGTATTTAATGAAGACCTCATATCCCTAAGCACTGCTTTTCAAGTTTCTGTGTTAAAACATTCTCGTATTGAACTTTGTCCACTTTACCTCCATTCATAAACCTACTTCCACAAACCTTTTGATCGGTATTGGGCTTATCCTCTTGCAATCTGAGGGTGACTCTCAGTTCTAACACTAACATCATATATTATCACCATATGCTTTCTTTTCTTGGTTGTTGAGGACTAGTTGAAGGTATATTTCTTTTGGTCAAGTGCTCAACGGTGGACTTCATCAAACGTTTGGACGAGGTAGGCCATTTATCTTGTCTTGATAGCATATTTGTTTATATAGCATACTTGAGAATAGAGTTTATTTCTGCATTCATTTTCGTCTGTTGTGGTTTTCCCCTATCCATAGAGAGATTTTCCTCATAACACACATCCTTGATGCTCAATAAATGTTCGATTATTCCTCTTGATTTGAATCTCGATCGTTGATCTATTCTTGTTCCTTGGATGTTGGAATCACTAGGTCACCGAGCCCCCAGGACTTCAACTTTGCATCCACAACATATTTTCTCGGATCTGGTACACTGGCCCATGAGACTTCAACCATTCTCCCTTGACCTCAATTGCACAACAATTGTCTGATCTCATCCATTGATATAGTTCTCACACAACAAAAACCTTCAGCTCACTTTCATTGTCTGGTCCAATATTTGATTAGATCTCAGTCATTGATCTATTCTTCGATCATCAGGATTACCGGGCAAACCGATCCACTGGGCCATCGGATTTGTGGGCCTTCAACACTGCATGATTTCTTCAACCTTTCAGTATCTGATATGATGTGGCACCAATAGGTGCCTTGACACATGATCTCCACGTGGACCACCGTATACATGTCATGTATGACATGGCACTGACATGTGACTACTAACATCATTGCATCCTTTGGTTGTTATTCATACACTATGTTGACTTAGCTCCAATACACGACCTAACATGTGGCATTGACATGCCTTCTTTTATGTTTATGATGTGGCATTTTTTATGGTCCTCGTGTGGTATTAACCAACAGGGTACTGTGCACTTGATCGCAACACCTTCATCATTCTTTCGATATCCGACATGGAACCTTGCTTCACAAAACTGTGATATTGGGCCCCTGGAACTTTAATGAAACTATGCTCCTCCAATATTTGGGTATCTGATATATCGATGCACTATCCAAGATGCATAGCTTAATCCTCCCATGACATGTGGTCGAATCACAGTACTTGTGGAACTGACGTGGCATCGCCACCAACCCACCGAACATAGGGCGCTCAAGGCTTCAACACTGCGCTTTCACTCTAATCTAGTATAGAACCTTGTCTTCCATGTTTCAGACACTGGGTCTACCTACCTACTAGGCCATCGGGCCATCAGGTATTTTCTCCTCGGGTATTTTAATATTTTTCATACACTTTTTTTTTCTCCTTATATCTGATATGTTGATATCGGATCACCAGAAACTGAGGTATCGATCCCCCAAAAATTCAACAATGCACTAATGATTCCTCAATATTCTGATATACTATATGTGTCATGGTGTTGATGTGGTAGATGAGGTGGCTTCCCCATGGCTCTTCGTACTGTCATAAATGCTTGCATGGAAGATGACGTGGCATCTAAGCCGATCCTTCGGGGCATCATCCTATTGACCCACCGGGACTTCAATGTTGCAATGTTGTTTCACTTTGTCGATATTTGATATCTGATATCGAACCACCAAGGCATTGATGCCCTGCAAGTCTTCCCAGTGCGCTAACACTCCAATATCCTAGTCTCTGGTATGATGGGTCCCACAACCAAAAGGTAACTTTTCACGCATGGTTCCATTGCTCTTCCATTCACATTCAAATTACATTAAAGTGCTTTTGCAATATAAGCCTTTTGAAATCGATTCTCCTTATGCATGTGGGATATTGTATTTTTTTTTTATTTGGTTGACTGGGCCCAAAACCTTCACGCTATACTCTCGAGCTTCTTGTATGCTCTCAAAATTTGGAAAAATGTGATCACTCGGCCACAATATTTATCATTGCACCTCATTTATCTTTGTTGTAGGTGAATCCCCATGTGGACAAGTGGATTCCCTCTTGGTCTCTAGACTCCTAAGGCCAAGACATAAAAGTGATTAACATGGACACTGGCTTCCTTTTAGATCTAATCAATCTAATAAATGAAAGAGAAGGAGAAAGATACGTACCTTATTAGCAATGTTTATCCTTGCAAAGTCCTAGTTGAGCTTCGATCCTAAGCTCCCTGGTAGGTCCTGTAAAACAAACAAAGGTACAAAAGACTTCCCACTCTACTAATATTAGCTCAAACATAGATCCATCTACTACAGACAAACTCATGTGGAACAAGCATAAGTTTGAAATAAATAGGCCAAGCATTGATTATTAATGAGAACAAGTAAAAGAAATTGCAATCCTTTGAATGAAGGTGCAGTAGCTTCTTCTAGTTCTCCTTGTCCAACCCCTTTTCTCAAGTAATATCCATTGATTTTTTTGATGACATCTCACTCATGAGATCATAAGTTTGATTTAATTCTCAATCTCCATCCCCCTCTGTTCATACCACTTACAGGATCATAAATTTGGTATCAATATCTAGTCTCTTCCATGTACCTTTCACCATGAGAAGGCCTCCTTATATAACCTTGGAGAGGTCCAACCACTTGAGAGATATTTTGGATAAGTTGAGTATTCCTCTCCTTCAATTGAGGATCTTCCCTAAGATCATGCCTTGACCATCTATTCGAATCCAAACACCTTCAAGAATTGAGGGATTATTCCCTGATTTGCCTCAACAAACCCAAAATTTTCTTAGAAAAGGGTAGCGCTCCCCCAAAAGGGTGCACAGGGCGCTCAAACACTCCCCCAAAGAGGCTCAGGGAGTGCCATCACTCCCTGACAGTGGGTAGGGGAGCTCTCTTCTCCAAAATCCATTTTTTAGTGGTTCTTTCAGTGGGAAAAGGTTTGTACTCCCTGTCAAGTGATCTATCTTCTTTAAAACTAGTCTTTGAGGTGTCTTAAGTGTCTTTATGATGTCATTAGAGGCACGACATAGGCAAGATGGTAGTATGATGTTTGTGATACTTGCAACACTTATAGTCAAGATATGACACTTGCGGACAAGATGCAACACTTACAACACTCGTATTGACGACACTTGCGACACTATTGAAGTGAGTAGTTTTGATGTGTAATAATCTTGTTCCTCTATTTCAGAATCATCTTGTCTATCTTCCATTCACCATTTCTCCTTAATCCTTCCATTATGTGCACAATCATCTTGTTGTTATGGCGTTGTCATTAAGGGTAACCACACGGGACTTTTGTAGAAGGTAAAGATATTCATATTATCCCCTTGTCTTTGTCATCAGTTTCATTCATGACTATCACAATCCTTTCTTCCTTTGACATTAATGACAACACAATTTCCCCCAATCTCCCCCTTTTTCATTGATGGAAACACACAGTCTTTTGTGATATTCCTCTAGTTTGTTGTAACCATGGATCTCACAAGTGACATCTCCCACTTTCTCTTTACTCTCCCTCTTTGACATCAATGGAAAATGGATATTCTCCCCCTTGAACTGTACTCTTCATTTTATGCTCTACAACCAACACCCTTCTCTCTTTTTGCAGCTCCTCCCAAGCTTGTTCTTCTCCATGAAGCTTTCATTACATTCTTGTTATTTATCTGCGGGATCCTTTTGGCAACCGTATATTCATCAGAGTCACTTAATACAATCAAATCCAATGGATTATATTAAGATATTCARGTATCAATATTGCATCTTTATCTCTCAACTRTCCTTTTCTTCCAATCAATTGAAGTACATAACCAAAAGAGTCATGGATTTATTTTTTTGTTATAATTTTGGATCCTACCTTTCATTATGTTTTTTGTTGTCTATCTGCAACTTATCACATCTCAATTTTCCTTTATTCTTCAAGATGTTGTATGMCTTCATAGATCTAAGGGATCTTCTAATTTCTTATTKTCATCATACTAATTCATTTATGTAAGCAACATCAATATCTAATCTTTCYAGATACTCACAATAAATTCATCAAGGGATTCATCCTCTTCACTTTCTTTGTATAGAGATMTCATCAATATACAATATCTCTTATGAAAAATATTAGCTACATGACCCTCCAAAATACTTGTATTAAAGGTTGTTTATTATTCGCATGAGTCATCATGGATTGATGGCTTCTTTACTTACTTGATTAGCTTTGAATGATTGAAAACTCTCTTTGTCATATGCTTTTGTGATTTAATAAACTGGTTGTAATTACTGATTTCTTTATCTTATCAACATTCTTCTCCTGTCATTTAAGACTAGTTCCTCTTCCTTAACAACAACTTCGTTGTCAACTTCATAGTATTCTTCTACATGTCCATCCTGTTCAAAAGTGTCTCCTTATATTTAAAACTATCATATTCTTCTACCTCTCTTATCACCTTTTCTTTAGATATATTTTTAGGATGTTAATTCATTGCCTTGGTCTGACTGACATCAAGAGAAACAAATCCATATCTACATAAAACCATTTTTCTGGTCACACCATTCACAAACTTTGGTCCACTAGTTGTGTGACCTGAGCATCAATTTTGTGCTAGGAGTGTAGTCTGCATTAGTATGGATGTATTTTCTTCTTGTTGTTGTTTCCTCTTCCAAACTTTTGTAGTTTCTTTCTTTTGTTTGGTGATGGTATTTTTTTCTTTGTTTTGTGCATACCAAGCTACTTCACATTCTTCCTTATTTTCCTTTTCTTGTTTTGTCTTCCATACCTTTGCATATTCTTTTCTAGAAAATTATGCCATGTTGCTTCTACAATCTCAAGCTATGTGTCCATAGTTATTGCAATTGTAGCATTCACATTTATAATGTAGGGAAGCAAATGGGTTGTAGTTTCTTTCAACATGCCCATGAAAACCTCTAGTCTTGTTTCTCATATGATGATCCTTGTAATTCTTGTGAGAGATTCTACTTATATTTATGATATAATAATTTCTTCCATAAGCTTTGCAATTTATTTCCTTATGATCAAAATTCATGCAAGAAAAATAGTTTGATACGTGGTTGTGAAGGGTATTCTTAATGGAGAAACTCTTATGAACTTGTCCTTATCTTTCTTGAGTGAAAAAACAATCTATCATTGGTCATGATTTCCTTCCTTGTTGTTGGAACCTTTAAGAACATTTGCATAGCTTTCAAGCTTTTCTTCAATTTTCTTTTCTGGTGACTTAGGGCTTGCATATTCTTCAAGGATATTCTGATTGTTGTCATAACCAAGGCCTGAATTGATGAATGGTGACATTTGAAAACTAAGTATATTATCTAATATCTCTGTACTCTTTCCAAACTTAAAGCTTTTATTCAAATGATCAATTGTTTTCTCTAGTTCCTTTCTTAAGGAAACAGTTTCAGCTTTTAATTTCTCACGATTTTCTTTCTTTTCTTTCAACTAACTTCTCAACACTTCTTCTATCCTCTTTGCCTCTTCTAATTGAGTCTTTAAGATGATAATTTTCTTCTTAGTTTCTTCAAGATCATGTTCCTCCTGTTCATATTTCTACAATTCCTTTTCCTGCTTTCTATTCTTTTCTTTAAGTCTATCTATTTCTTCCAAGGAACTAAGGAGTTCTGCTTCAAGATCCTCTTCCACTTCAATCTTAGGATTTCCTTTTTCTCTCGAATTTGTGTTTCCTTTTTCCAATTCATCAGATTGTGATTTTAGGGYCGTGAAGAGAGTCTCTTCTATTTCACTATTATTGTTACCATAACAACTGCTATCYTGATTGATATGTAGATTCTTTCTTTGTCTGTAGGACTTTTCTCTCTTCTTAGTCTTATCATTTTTGTATTTTTTGAATATGAAATCATCATTTTCATTGTTATTTCCAATTCACAATGCACTACTTCACAATTAAAACATTTAAAAAGAGGCTTACCTTTTTTTTTGTCCAATCCTTTCTTGGGATTTCTRGAAAAGTTGGCTTCTATAGTATTTGATTCATTGTCTGAGTTGTCACTTGTTTCATATTCTTCTATCCTTKTCCATTTTTAAATTTCTAATGTTGCTTGCTTTGCATAAGATCTTGTAKCTTGTCCCAAAGCTATTTAGTTGATGTAAAATATCTTGCTTTGTCTTTTTTTGAATCCAGTAAGCCACTCAAAATGGAATTCATGGCCATTGTATTGTTTTCACTTTCCTYCTTTGCAACTGCATTTGAGGGTGTGATAACCAATGACAACTGATTTCCAAACATCAGACCCCATTTCATGTAGATGTAGCTTCATATTTATGTTCCATAATACATAGTTTGTTCCATCGAATAAGGGAGATTCTTCATTCCAATCCATGTGTGTTACAAGGATTCACCTTCTAGTGGTTAGATATTCTAAAGGAACCCACTCTGATACCAATTGTTGGCACACTTACTTATACTAAGAGGGGGGGGTGAATTGATATAGGATTGTTTTTATTTTTCTTACAATATTTATAAATTTATTACTTTACCAATTATAAGAAATAAATGATAAATATGTACAACCATGTAATCCACAATACATAGATATTTAATGTGGAAACCTGAATGGGAGAAAACCATAAAACTTATCTTTATAATATCATGTAGGAACCAACCTACTTTTACAATATTTGCATGCACCAACTTGCAGGAGACACCAATATCCTCAGTTGAGCACCTACTCAACAATTCATGTAGGCACCAACCTACTGTTGTAATATTTTGTAGGCACCAACTTGTTGGAGACACCAATCCCCTTAGTTGACCACCAACTCAGCAAGATGGAGGCACCAATCTCCTTAGTTGAGTACGGACTCAACAAAATGTAGGCATCGACCTACTGAAGACACCAATATCCTCAAACTCTCAACAACACCAAATTGTCTATGTACTTCAATCCTTCTCCTACAAAAATATGTTTCTATGTCTTTGTTGTCACAAGACTTTCCTTCAGTTCACAATATGCTTGATTTTGAGAATTTTCTTAGACCGTGCACCTCCCAACCACCCTTAGACACTTGAATTCTTCTTTCTTTCATTTTCTGACACTCAAAAACTTCTAAGCCTCAACTCTGTTACTCCTTCATACTCATCCATGCACTTCTTCACTTCTAATCAAAACAATCATGGCATAATTTTTCATTTATACACTCCTCTTCAAGGATTTGTCCACATACAAAAATAAATCATTCTCAAACAAGTCAGCTCCAGATCTTTGGTTTCTCCTTCAAATAAGGTTGCAAAATTCCTCCATGGAAACCTATCCCAAATTCCTTCTATTTCACGTGATTCGCTCACTGACCCTTGACACTCAACAATGGTCTTCTCTGATCTTCAAATTGAATCCCATCTATAGATATTTTCTCTATTAATCAAAATGTGCAACACAACCTCGATGCTCAACAATTGTTTGATTATTCCTCTTCATTTAAATATTAGTTGTTTATCTAATATTGTTCCTCAAATGTCAGAACCACCAGGTTTACCGAGTCACCAAGCCCCCAGGCCTTCAACTTTTCATCCACAACATGTTTTCCCCAATCCAGTATACCAGGCCACTTTCCCATTAGACTTCAATCATATGGCCTTGACCTCAATTTCACAACAATTGTCTAATCTTGTCCTGGACTGGATCTCGACTGTTGATTTAGTTTTCACACAACACAAACCTCCAATCAGATATTTGATTAGATATCAACCATCGATCTATTCTTCAGTCATCGGAACTACCGAGCTCACCAGTCCACCAGGCCATTGGGCCCCCGGGCCTTCAACACTACACCACTCCTTCAAACTTCCAGTATCTGATATGACGTGGCACTAATACGTGCCCTGACACATGATCTCCACATGGACTACCATACACATGTCATGTATGACATTGCACTGACACGTGACTTCTAATGTCATCACATCCTCTGGATATTGTTCATACACCATGTTGACTTGGCACCAATACATGACCTAACACATGGAACTGACAATTATGCTTTCATGTTTATGATGTAGCAGTTGTTATGGTATTGACATGGTATCAACCACTGGGGTATCGGGTGCTTGGTTGAAAAACCTTCATCATTCTTCTAATATTCGATATGGAACATTGCTTTGTAGAATCGTGATATCGGGCTATCGGCCCACCTGGCCCCCAGAACTTTAATGCAACCATTCTCCTCCAATATTTTGGTATCTGATATACCAGTGCACTCTCCGAGACACGTGGCTTAATCCTCCCATGAAACATGGCTTAATCATCCCATGACATGTGGTCAAATTGTAGTACTCATGGAACTGATGTGGTCATGATACATAGCACTAACATGGCATCACCATCAATTCATCGAACACCAAGAGCTCAAGGATTCAACACTATGCTTCCACTCTGATCTAATATGAAACCTTGTCTTCCATGTTATGTCCACCAAGTCTACCGACATACTGAGCCATTAGGTATCAGGCCCCTAGGACTTTTGATACTGTGCATACACTTTGTTTTCTCCCGATATTCAATATGTTGATATCAGATCATCGGGGTATTGACCCCCCTGCAACCTCAAAAATTCACTAACGATCCCTTGATCTTTCGATAGACTATATGTGTCATCATGTTGATGTGGTAGATGAGGTGGCTTCCCCATGGCTCTTTGTATTGTCATAGTTTCTTGTGTGGCGTCTGAGATGGTCCTTCGGGGCATCGACCTGTCGACCCACCGGGACTTCAATGTTGCAATGATGTTCCACTCTATCGATATCAGACCACTGGGGCATAGAGCTCCCACAAGTTTTCTCACTGTGCTAACACTCTGATATCCTGGTCTCTGGTATGCTCGGTCCCACAACCAAAAGGTAACTTTTCACGTAGGGTTTTGTAACTCTTCCATTCATATTTAAATTACATTAAAGTGATTTTGCAATATAAACCTTTCGAAATAGATTCTCCTTATGCATGTGGGGTATTTTCTTTTGCCTCAATTTGGTTGACTGGGCCCAAAACCTTCACACCATAATCTTGAGCTTCCTCTGCACTCTCAAACTTCAAAAAACTGTGATTGATCAACCACAATCTTTAGCATTGCACCTCCTCAGTCTCGTTTTTCTATTTTGGGGTCATCTTGTCTATCTTTCATTCGTCATTTCTCCCCAAGCTTACCATTTCATGC
>JASDQU010750400.1:16643-28559 GCA_032191745.1 Picea mariana
TTAGTTATAAAAAATTGCTTTTGGATCAGAAGTAATTTTTCTTTCACGTTTTGTATTTTATCTTATAACATCATTAGTTTCACCACCATATCCCGTGAGTAAATCAAGCCATTAAAAAGAACACTTAATCTAAAATAAACTAGACTTTTTCTGTTTGTAGGGTCAACCAACTAGTTTAGGGTTAGGGCCTTGAATTAGGTTGGAGAGGAAAGTCTTCAAGGACGTTAAAAAAACATTGGAGTCTGAGTTAGGGAGTGTTTAAGTCCAGTGTCGTAAAATTTATCCGAGACCCCCTATAACACAATGGATAAACACGAGGTCACGTGAATAAAGGATGTGGAGATAACCCCTCCATAGCTAGATTGAACGTAGTGGGGAACACATATTGAGGATCTGTCTTGGGAGTATTACCGACTGCATTTTCCTAGAGAGCTTCATGGACCTCGAATCCATTCGAGATCCTCTTTTTTCTTCCGGACCAATTTCTCTCGATACCCTCGATAGGTTTTAGAATTGTTATCCTGATCATTTTGATCCTCCCAACTGTCGACTCTACCCGCCTGGTGACTGACTATGAGCTAGCAACTCAGTTTCCCATATTCTATGGACTTACACGGGTGAGTGCGGGGGTATACCGCGATACCTAGGGAAAACATCGGGTCACACTTTGTATATTATACCCAGAGGTTGCTTCCGTGTTCGAGTTACACTTGCACCGATTAGTTTCTCTAGTGTTGACTAGTGTAACTTTTGTTCCTACTAGATAGTTGACTGCTTGATTTGTCTTATAGGAATTTTTTAGTGTGTGCTTGGTGTTTAAACGCTAGTTAAGCCTTACTACATCGATTGATATTTTCATAAAGTGGAAGATCAAGAGCTTTGCTGGTCACGAAGGCTACATGACCTATGGTTGGTTGCAATGGAGCCACCTATGCCACAGTTACAACGAAGACTTGACAAACAAGGTTCGTTTGAAGTGAACAGGCTGTAGGAAACTATGCCCGAGCCTACTCCACGAGGAGACTATTCAACTTTGGAGGAACCTACTATTTCTAACCTTGGGGCAGAAGCTCTCAGGCCAGCCAACCCTCTGATTACTAACTTGTCGGCACCGATCTTAGTACAAGTTGTCCCTCCTGAGGTGACACCTTACGAGCTCTAGTTAGTTTTACAAGCGGAAATGGAAGTAAATGTTGCTACTTCATCCGGGAGTCCTCATACTCTTGTTTCAGCTACTACCACAGGGGGAATCTTGCCTCCTCTCCCACCTTCTCTAGTCCGAACAACAATGGTCTCAACTCCCTCTACCTCGGGTAGTGGTCTGATACCATCATCTGTGATGACCAATACTCTGTTTACATAGAGTTCTACAGGCCCTCCATTCTCATATGGGATGCATGGCTTCGATTCAAACTCAGTACTTACCTACTCCACCTTACAGACCATGGGTCTGGGGGGCGGGATATCAAACGCTCCCATGCAAGGGTCTATTGGGGGCACTTTAGTCCCCTTTAATGCTATCCCTTACGGTGGGGGTCGTGTACCTCCTCTGACCCCTTCGCTCAGTGGTGCTTTTCAACAAACCATCGGGCCGAATGCTAATTACAACTTGTTTAGAGAAGGATGTTTAGGACCTTTGTCTTACAAAACGTCGATGGGATCTATGTCATTTTCTTTGTTCGGTGCATTTGGGAACAACTCTTTTTCTTTGACTACCATCTTGGCTAGGGGAAACCTTGGTTTTGGGAAACAGAACCTCGTGAAGGGTACTATTCCTTCACAGGGAGAAACGACATGAGTTTTCTCCTCTCAAGGGATTTGGAATCCTTGGCAAGGATCAGTGCCCTCACAAGGGATGTTGGTCAGGGGAAACCCCTTCCATGCACAATGGAACCCTAGGCAGGGCTCTGTACCTATGCCCGTCATATCGGCTGGGGGAATCGCCTTCCAAAATCCTTGGAACACAATGCAGGGAGTGATCCCTGCCCAAGCCATGTCGTCCAATTATGGGATTCAGCCAATGATATCCCAGCAAACATGGTTTCTGTATGTTGGTCAAGGCCATGGTTTCTACCAGAACCCTGGCCAATAAACCAACTTTTCTTGGAAACATGGTGCCAGTCAAACTCCAAGACCCTCTTTTCTTGTACATAGTACTCAACCTAAACTAGCGTTTATGGAAACACTACACTTGCAAAACTTTTCGAGACTAATTAATGACCCAATTTGTCATGATCTGCATTGGCCGCCCATGCTGACTGAGTTTCCCTCAGATATTCCAAAATTTGAAGGCAATCCTAGCGAAGATCCAGGTGATCACGCGAAAACCTTTCACTTATGGTTCTCGTCCAACTCACTGCGAGACGACTCCATCCAATTGCACCTTTTTCAATGAACTCTTATCAAGGGTGTTGCGAAATGGTATATCGAGCTTGACCACTTGAGGTATTATTACTTAAATGACTTGGAGATGGCCTTCCCAAACCATTTCCAGTTGCCAGTGAGATACGATGTTGACACCGAATTGCTGGCCAACTTTGAGTAGACCAAGGTTGATCATATTTGAGAATGGCGACATCAAAAGAGCTTTATTAAGGTCAAGGTCCCTATGGATTTCTTGTTGGAATGGTTCCTAAAGTCTTTAGTGCCTTGTATCTCCAAGTACATAGCAACTTCTAGAGTGTTTTCAGAAGAGGAGGCGATAATGAGAGCGCAATAGCTTGAATTGATCTACTCTCAGTATGGCATGCTTTATGATATTTTTCCAGATGCGCCACGGTCTATCCTAGAAAAGGCCAAGAAAAATTATGGACCCCATTTCGATGGTATTGTGGGCTCAGCATAAGGAAATTCCACTAATCTGTTCTCAAATCAATTGCAACAATTGTCGATACAAAAGGTTGTGGCCAACCAGACCTTGAGTTCGGTTGGTCCCCCTACCCAAGCATTGGACGTACATAGTGTGTAGTAGATGAACCTTGAAGGCAAACCAACAACTTGAGGGAAAGAAAAAACAACAGAAAAAGAAGGGTAATGGGTACAAAAAGGATACTAACAATGTTGGCAGGGGGAAAATAGAGAAGAGGAAGTCAAAGTATCTGTGTAACCTTTGCATGGAAGACCACCTGACTCATATGTTCCCTTGACTTGTGGAAGATCAAAAGATATTGGCGTAGTAACATCCTGATGTGCTGACGAACCCATTTACACATGGTAAAAACATGGCTCAAACTTCAACATCCTCAAGCGTGAAAGGGGGGAGTTAGGGACCCCCCGTGTCTACTAGTAACAACCACAAACCCATCGATTCCTCTCCAGATTGAGAATATGGTGAGTGAAATGATGACACACATCCCAAAAGGTGCGTTCAAGATATATTCTCATAAACCGAACGTGAGGGCTTCCTAGAATTACTCCTTTATAGAATATTTGGCACAAACCCCTTGTGTGATGTCTACTTTGAAAGTCCTCCAAAGTTTCCATTCACATATAAAGGATATGTTATCCTCCTTGGGATCAATAGAGACTTGCAACTCGGGAGCGATCATTCTTGATCCAACCCACTTGAAACCTCATCTTCCTTACCACGTTGCGTTTCTGATATTAGTGGCTTACACCACGAAATATTTTACCCGGAATATATTTTGTACTATGGTTGACGAGGGAATCTCGACTTGCATGACGTCATTGGCATTTTGGAAGGCTATTGGCTAGCCTGGTTTGTCTCTATCACCTACATTTCTTACGGCGTTCGACGGTCGGTCGTTCAGAACACATGGAATCATTCCTTCTTTCCCCATGCAGTTGGGAGGAAAAATCATGTGCGTCGAAGTTGAAGTGGTCGATGCACCTCTCAAATACAACCTGTTGTTAGGGAGGAGTTGGAATTATGCAATGCATTCAGTGGTTTCTACATTTGTTTGGGTCTTGTATTTTTCGCACGAGAGCCACATTGTGACCATTGACTAGTTGTGTTTCTCCCATCCTGATCGTTAATCGGGGGCATCCACAATCCCGATGATTGATAATCCTCATCTTGGCATTGTCAACTTAGGGGTTTTTTTGTGTCCATCATTGATGGGTACTTTTTATTACCCGCAACCTTTTGGTGATGTCAAGATTATATCGGTTTCCCCCGACTAGCCTAGGGATGAAATATTTCAACTATCATCATTTCAAACAACTTAATTTCACGATATGTGGACTCTTCCTTCCCCATCGACTTCAATAGAATGGACAAGGCATCCTGGCATGGCCATGGCCTTGTCCACTGTTTAAGTTGCATACAACATTGTCCAACAAGCTTAGGCTGAACTGGATCCGACTCCTGCACAAGAGTTAGATCCAATTCTTAATCCTATTTGGGCTCAAGGTTATCTTGCCACTAAAGATCCTTTAGATCTAGTCTTGCCCTCTGACGAGGAAATTCTAGAGACATTGACTGGTCTAGACAGACCCTGGGATGATCTTCATTATAGATCTTACTTTCTTCTAGAGTTAAGGATAATAGAGGTGAGAGAATTCGTTTCGACCGTGAATGGAAATAGGTATTGTCCTATTAATCCTCCGTCTATGCACGTAGTTCATGCTGAGGGAAATATGGTGAGTATCGATGAAACAATTCCCATAGATATCTCCAGAATCCTTGGCATGGTGGGGAATCATTTTTTTGAAGCAGACTGCTCCCTTGAAGAGATTTGAAATTATACAGAGTTATTTAAGGAATTTTGCAACGTTTTTGCCGAGTCTTATGAGAAAATGCTGGGCATAGATCCAAGAATCATCAAGCATGAAATAACGAATTATCCTGACACCAATCCAGTTCGACAAAAGCTTCATCCAGTGAATCATCGAAAAGCGGCAATAATTAAGGCTAAAGTAGAGAAATTTCTTAAAGTTGGTTTTATCTACCTCGTACAGTTGACAGAATGGGTGTCAAACCTCGTCTCGGTTAACAAGAAAAAAGGTACGATTTGCGTGTGCATGGAATTCCATGACTTGAATAAGGCATGTCCGAAAGATAATTTTCCCACCCCATTCATTGATCAGATTGTCGATGAATGTGATGGCTACAAGGTATTTTCATTCATGGATGGTTTCTTAGGATATAACCATATTCATATCAAACTCGAGGACCATCATAAAACAACTTTTATTTGTCCTTAGGGCACGTTCTTGTATCATAAGATGCCTTTTGGTTTGAAGAATGTTGGAACAACTTTTCAGCGGGCCATGTCGTTTGATTTTCACGACCTTAGACATATAGTCGAGGCATATCTTGATGATCTAACATCACACTCTCACAAGAGATCCGATCATCCCGCTCACCTTCGAAAAATATTTGAATGATGTCACTACTATCAGATTCGCTTGAATCCTAACAAATGCACTTTTTGCATGATGTCTGGTCATCTCTTAGGTTTCATTGTTTCGACAATAGGGATCATGGTTGATCCTCTCAAGTTTGAGGTGATAGTTCAATTGCCTCCCTCGTGTACAATACCCCAGCTTCATATCTTACAGGGGAAAGTGAACTTTCTTCAGTGTTTTGTCGTGAATTACATCGAGATCACTAAAAGGTTTATGTGTCTCTTGAAAAAGGGAGTCCCATTTTGTTTTGACAAATCTGCTCAACGCTCTTTTGAAGCATTGAAACACACTCTTACATATGCCCCTTTGCTCCGACCCCCTAATTATAACATATATTTCTTGTTGTATTTGGATTTTGTAGATTCAACCATTGGCATGGTCTTGGTTCAAGAGGATGATCTGCTTGAGGAGCATGTTATTTGTTACCTTATCCGAGGCATGGTTGGGACGGAACTCAACTATTCTCATGTTGAGAAGATTTCTTTGGCAGGAGTGCATGTTGTTGAGTGGTTCCGTCATTACATTTTGCTTCACAATACCACTGTCATTGTCATTGTGAACCCTTTCCAATATTTTTTGACACGACGGGTCATTGGTGAAAAAATCAGTAGATGGATTATAATCCTCCAGGAATTTGACTTGGATTTTTTTCCCGCAAAACCCAAAAAGTTGTTGGTCTTTGTTGAACTTATTTTGGAACTTCTGGTCGAGTCTAGTGATATCATGCCCGAATAATCACCTATAAAAGGATATCTTTTTCTAATCACATCTTCGGACCCCTAATATGGAGATATACTATTTTATCTCCAGACATTGAAGTTCCCTACTTCTGCTTGCTGTGATGAGCGTCGACGAATTCGCCATCATGCACGAAACTATCTCATACTCAATGATACTTTGCATCGTCGAGGTGTAGATTGCATTCTTCATCGGTGCCTTGTCCACAAAGAAGCAGAGCTCATTCTGAACGACTGCCACAATTGAGCATGTGGTGGCCATTTTTTTGGGTTGGGAACAACCCAAAATATTGTACGTGTCGGTTACTTCTGGCCTACGTTAATCAAGGATTGCATTGAGGCGGTCAAGAAGTTCCACCCATGTTAGATCTTCTCTCGGAAGATGCAGGCACATCCTGCTCCCATGCTTCTTGTCATTGTTGTTGGTCCTTTCACCAATTGGGGGATTGATTTCACTACATGTCACCCGGCCTCAGTCAGGGGGCATCGTTACATCATCGTAGTGGTAGACTACTTCACAAAGTGGGCTGAGGCTATGCCAATGTTTAACAATGATGGAAAAACAACAACTCTTTTCACTTTCAACCAGATAGTAGCAAGGTTCGACATCCTAAAGGAGATTGTCACTAACCATGGCAGTCACTTCCAAAACAATATGATGATTGAGTTAGCATCAAATCTTGGGTTGAGGCAAGAACATCTGTCACCTTATTACCCATAAGAAAATGGTCAAGTTGAAGCTATGAATAAGTCTCTCAAGACTATTCTTCAACGGATGATCAATTCTACCAAGTCAAATTGGCATTTGATGTTGTAATCGGCGTTGTGGGCCTACTAAAAATCTGTGAAGACTGCCACCATTTTTTCATCTTTTCAAATCATATACAGGTTGGAAGCAGTCTTACCTATTGAATGTCAAATCCCATATTTAAAATTGGTAGTGGAATTACTGCCAGACACTTCACCACTTGAGGAACGCCTACTATATCTCGAGCAACGTCGTGATGTAGCCTCGGCCAATGAGGCTCATAAGAAATGAGTCAAGTGTCAGTATGATCAGTTCGTTCATACTCATATTTTTTCCAAAGGAGATCTTGTCATGGTCTATGATCAAGAAAAATATCCCCTGGAGGCAGGCAAGTTTAAACCCATGTGGTTTGAACCGTTCATTCTAAAATAGGTCTCCAAGAAGGGTGCCTACTCTCTGGTTGACTTTGAAGGAAATTCCTTGGTGGAGCTTAGGAATGGGCTCTACCTCAAGAAGTATTACTCTTAGGTTGGTTGACTGGGTGACTTCTTGTACATATGTATAGTTCTTATACATTTTTTTGTCTTTTTGTTTTTTGGACGTGTAGTTATTTATGTCTTATTTTTCACTGTGGCAAATGTCAAGTGAGGTGCATTTTGGGTTCATGGAAGGCACTAGCTGACACACTCAGAGGATTGCTTCTGCATATTGGGTGATTTTCACACCTGGAGGCCAGTTGCTATCTTCCCGAGGTATTTGTCTAGGTGAAACTACAAACATTGTCGTCGAGTACAACGCAGTGATAGATTTGCTTCGTGATGCCTTGTTGCATGGAATTTCACACCTCCGAGTCTACCTAGATGCTCAATTGGTTGTGTCTCAGTTAAATGGAGTTTACCACGTCTATGATCCTACTTTAAACTGATGTTTTCTTAGGGTAATTCTCTTAGAACGTTACTTTGATTACAATACGTATATCCATGTTCCTAGGAGATTTAATCATATGAAAGATACTCTAGATAATCAAGTATTAGATTGGCATGTTGCACACACATAGAAAGAGAAGCACACACATACACATGTACATACATTTGTAAAAAAATGTGATCCATAAGACAAATAAGATGTAAATGTATACATCAAAAGTGTTATGACTAAATAGGTGGGCGCAAACACCTAAAAAATAAGGTTTAGTATACATCGTTGGGATTATTCCCTCAAAGATACATGTACAAAGGTTCCCTCGACACATCAAAAGTCTATCCTATCTAAGATCATGGCCTATTGGCCCTGCCATAATGAACAACGATGTTGGCTAAACTTCAGAAGAGCTGGATCCACATCTGTGGAACCCCCACTACATGAGGTTGCATGGAAGGTGGGAGATCCTTGATCTCGGCCATGGGTACTATGTGAGTGAGAATAGTAAGATTGCACTCCACTTGTCTCAAAACTCTCTCAGCCTCTCCATATGGAGGTACTCTACAACTGCTGGTCTGTCGATTGTTGCTGATCCCACCTCTGGTCGAGGACATTATCAAATCCTCGTGAAGTCTTCTGGGCACACTAATCCCACATCTGTACATAGAAGATACACAAAAGTCAGTACTTTATACACACATAAAAATGATATATAAAAAACCAATTAAATAATTAAATAATATTAAAAACATGTTACCTATCTCTCCTCACTCCTCTCTAGGGCATGGGCATGTCAGGATCCCTTGAAAAGTTGATCCCGACATAGGGGTAGTCCTCTATCGCTGGAATCTATCGTACCCACTAGTCAAAAAATGTGTCGTCGAAGGCCTCTATGGTCCTCCCTCCCCCCTGTCATGGAAACAATGCTACCCATCTGCATATTGCTGGGAAGGAGGACACATGCCCCCACACTGTCTCTCTAGGAATGATACTGGGTACTCTCTCTCGAAGAATGAGAATAGAATAGTACCAAAACTGAAGTTTTTGTTTTTTCATTTTTGACACTCTGTCAGTTGTCTCTTCATGCATGTGAGCATGGTCATACTCCAGTCAAAGATATGTTCCACCTAGCACTGAATAACAAAATTCATGTGTGCTCGAGAAGCCTCGTGAAGGGATGCGGATCCAATAATCTGCCCAATCAGTAGCAAGATCACTCGTAGAGTTAGACTCGTGATCTTGTGAATAGGCACCTGAGAACCTACCTTCTCAGTGTCGACTTCACAGTACATCCAAATGTAGTCCTCAATGTTAAAAGGACCAGGGGGAAATGTCTGCAGATTGACCGGTTCCTCTCTCCTCGAGAGGCCAGTCAGGAAGTATATGTCCTCAGTCGTTGGAGTCAAATATTGTCCCTCTATCATGAATGCCTCTCCATCCAGATGCCAGTAATCAACTAGGGTGTTCAGTATCTTAGGTTGTTCCCTCATAAAAGGACACTGGAAGAACTTCCATAGCCTGCATTGTTTCAATGTGGCAATGGAAGAAGGGTTTTCTTCGACCAGTATGTCAATATCCTCATGTTCCCTCTTCCTCCAATGGACATACATCATGTTCCATGGCAAATTAAAGGGAGTTAGCTCTTGCTTTTTAATTTTTTCCAAGATTTTGAGGGTGTACGCAGGTTGTTTTGGTCAAATTCATGTATGTACATGGGAAGAGTGTTTTCTTCCTGAGTACATACGCAGGTTGTCCTTGGACAGCCCGCGTACACACAGGGCCACTCTTTTTAAGAGAGAGTGCCCCCTCAAAACCAAAAATAAACTCATAAAAGACTAATTTAAATGCAAGAGGGGTGCATTTGTACTTACTTGGTCCAAGCGGAAGTTTGTTTTGTCCACTGAAGCTCCCGTAATCAACTTCTTTAGAAAAGGGGTTTTTTCTCCTTTTGGGTAATTTTCAAACTGCAATGGTGAAAATGAGCTATCAACTTCTATTTATAGACTTTTTTGGCCTTTTTTGCCACCTTTTTTACCCCCCTTTGTCATTTTTCCTAGCATGGAAATCACTTGGTTCTGATTTAGATTTTCTTATTGTATGTTATAATACACTTTTATTCTGGTTTGGTAACCCTTTTTATCCAAAATGGATCTCAGAGCCAAGATGGGGTCCAGGAAGGCCTAAAAATCAAAGTGCTCAGAATCTCTTCAAAACGGATGTGTGCATAGGTTTCATCGATACGAACCCAACGCAACTTGAATGGGCTCAAACAGATGTCGTATGCTCAATATATTGTGGTATGTTAGTTTCGTCAAACAGGGAAAAGAAAAAAGATGTTGACTCTACAGTCTATACAGTGTTGACATGGTATTTGAATGTACAGGAAGTACAGGCGTAAAAATGACATGGCAGTGTAAGTTGGAACTGATGTGGGTAGGTACAGGTGGACCAGTCAGGGTGTGACACATGGCACCACTATAAGGGTGACACGTGGCACAAGATGATGTGGCAAGGTACAGTGGCAGATACAGTGTGTTGGCGTGGAAAGTGTGTTGACTGGGCAGTGTTTCCTGATGTGGTCGAATGGTATCTTGACACATGGTTGGTTTGTGGAAGAATGTGAAGGTGCCATGTGACCCAGTCCTGGGCTGCCAGATGGCACCCCTCTATTGGTTTATTGTTTGGAAAACATTTGTTTGAGGCCTATGGGGGTCGAACCCATGACCTCTATGGGCAACCGAGACTTCATGTAGGCCAGGCTACCAACCCTCCTACCTAGTAGTTATTACTCTATAGTGGCACGACTAATATTTAAAGTGTATAGTATGGACCGTTGGGTGGAGTAAGGGTTGGGGCCTAGCCCCAATCCTCGGCCGCAACACCCACATATACCATCGCATATGCCATACACTATATAACTTTGGTATGGGTGGTGTAGCTATAGCCCTCGGTGCTTACGTAGTGCATATGACCATACAACATATGACCACACCTTATACCTTTTGGCGCACGGTTGTGGATTGGCGGATATGTTGGAGTTAGCCTTGATCGTATGGGGATCGCATATGACCTGGATACAATAGTTGGGGCGGAGTTAGAGGTTATCCCCTGTCGGTCAGACTAGCCCGTCGACCAAGGGGCGTAACCACTAGCTGCAACCAAAAGATATTCTGGCAGGGTTAGCACGTGGAGCTCCAAGCTAAGGGCATATGGCTACCAATGCGACCAAGGTGGGAGTGGTTAAGGAGCCAGCATGCCCAACATTTAGCGGTAGGCCACATGAACCATGCCAAGTGACCAGGAGCCCAGATTTTAGGGGTTGTGCTCTTTTATTTAGCCAAAGTGGGTTTTTAAACTTTATCTTATGATTTTTAATGGATTTCTTCAGCAGTTTTTGGAGATTTTATCCATTTTTGGAGAATCTTGGGCCCTTTTGAGGCTAGATCTTGGGGGGAAGTTGGGATATGGTTACCAACTTCAGGCCTATATAAACTAGAGGCTCATGAAGCCATGGGAGGAGGTTCAAAGTAAAGAAATGTTGCAGAATTGTTGAGCCAAATCCATTGTTATGCAGGGAAGCTATTAAGGAGCGTACCTTTGCGAGCCATTGCTGGGAGCTTCATGCATTTGTTTTTAGTGTCGTCAGTTTTGATGGGTTCTTGGGATCTGGTAGAACACAACCAACTCATTTTTTTAATCCATTGGCACTTTCATTATGTACTTGAAAATCTTTGAAGAGAAGTAAGAAATCCCACTGAGACATAGTCCCAGAGATGTAGGCGATATTGCCAAACTCCGTTATCACTTTGGTGTTTTATGGTTTTTTGTTCTTCGTGCTTATGTTCATATCTGTATATTTTTATATGGTTGTCATGTTTCCTCTTTCATTCTTTCTTATTTCATCAGTTTCCTAAATGGTAATTTAACTCACGCTTAATAACTCAACCATTTTCATTTAAAAGATCTTTTCGGATCAAGTGGTATTAGAGCTAGTTGATGATTGGTTTTTGAGTTTGCATGTTTACCAAGGAAAGGCTCCTCTCAATTGAGAAAATGGAATCTAAAGAGGGACTTTCTCAAGATGAGAAGGATATGTGAACTACTCTCTTTTCCATGGACGAGATGGTGAAAGTGTTGTAT